>JAMKCH010079122.1:0-12444 GCA_023653785.1 Ophioderma brevispina | reverse complement strand
CAACATGGCGGAATTGCGGCCATATTGGATTTTTGCGGGTATGATGATATCTCACCTCAACTTCATAAACCATTTTAATGGCTTTAATATAATGCCTAGAATTATTAGTAAATGACACTTGTTTGTCCTTTTAGCTCATTTTTATTGGCCAGAGATATGAGGGATTTATGTTTTCAAAATGTGCGGATGGCGCCATTTTTGTTATGTCATAGTTTGAATCACTTCTGGACTTCGATTCGATTTTGTGCAACTTTGATATATGGTTACTGACCTTATGTACCGGAAATGCCAAAAAAAAAAACCTTCTGTTGCAATTTTTTTGGGGATAGTGTGGGTACATGTCCTTTTTTGATCCTACTAAAACTACCACCCCATGGACTTTGCAAACACCGAGTCCGTTTGGCAAAGAACTTACGTACACTGGCTGCATTTCAGTGAATTGCGCAATTCTGTAGTCGTTTCCATCTGAAAGAGTCACGCCTATGTCAGTTATTGCACAATAGAACAGATAAACCTGTTTTTTCGCGTCGATGAATCGTTTTTTTGATCGAAAAACCTGTTTTTCAATCGAAAAACCAGGATTTTCAATTCGATTGTCAGAGTTTTTTGATAAACGAAATCGATTGTCAAGTTTTCGAAAAACCAGGTTTATATATCGACGAGAACCTGGTTTTGAATCGAAAAACCTGTTTTTCAAATCGAAAAACCAGTTTTCAATCGATTGTCAGAGTTTTTTGATAACGAATTCGATTGTCATAGTTTTTTTTCAAAAAAACCAGGTTTATCGACCGAGACACCTGGTTTTTTCGCAGATAAACTTGGTTTTTCACTTCGATTGGGGTGCGTAGTTTTTTTTGATAAACCTGGTTATTTTTTTTCAAATCGAACAAAACCAGGTTTTTTCGAATTTGATTGTTAGATTTTTGATAAACCTGGTTTAATCGACCGAGAAACCGGTTTTTCGCCGATAACCTTCGTTTTTTTTTCATTCGATTGTCATAGTTTTTGATAAACCTGGTTTTTTTCAACATCGAAAAACCAGTTTTTCCGATTTGGAAATTGTCATAGATTTTGATAAACCTGGTTATCTGACCGAGAAAAAACCCCTGGGGGTTTTTTTTCGCCGATACACTTGGTTTTTAATTCGATTGTCATAGTTTTTTTTTTATAAAACTCTGGTTTTTTTCAAGTTGACAAAACAGGTTTTTCGAACAGACTATTGTCATAGTTTTCGAAAAAAACCAGGTTTATCGACCGAAAAAACCTGGTTTTCGACGATAAACTTGGTTTTCAAATCGATTGTCATCGTTTTTTTTTTTAATAAACCTGGATTTTTCAATTGAAAAACCAGTTTTTTTTTCGAATTCGATTGTCACATTTTTTGAAAAACCAGGTCTTTTTGAACCGAGAAACCTGGTTTTTCAAAAAACTAGACTCGGAATTCAAAAAACCTGTTTTTTCGTTTAAAAAAACATGTTTATCAATGAAAACCAGTTTATCGGCGAAACAAAACACCAGGTCTCGTCGAATAAACCTGGTTTTTTTCGTCAATAAACCTAGTTTTCTCGATTGGTTTTGATAAACCAAGTTTATCGAGTGAAAAACCTGTTTTCGCCGATAAACTTTGTTTTTCAATTCGATTGTCATAGTTTTTTTTTTGATAAACCTGGTTTTTCAATCAACAAAAACCTGTTATTTCGAATTCGATTGTCAGAGTTTTTTGATAAACCTGGTTTTTCATCGAAAAAACCATGT
This sequence comes from Ophioderma brevispina, assembly GCA_023653785.1. Taxonomy (NCBI): domain Eukaryota; kingdom Metazoa; phylum Echinodermata; class Ophiuroidea; order Amphilepidida; family Ophiodermatidae; genus Ophioderma; species Ophioderma brevispina. Next base: position 10,689 of record JAMKCH010079122.1, on the reverse strand, counting down.
TTTTTCGATTAACTTGGTTTTTTCAACGAATACCCTGGTTTTTCAATCGAAAAACCAGGTTTTTTTTTTTTTTTTTTTTTTTCGAATTCGAATTGTCCAGTTTTTGAAAAACCAGGTTTTTTTTGACCGAGAACCTGGTTTTGTCAAAAAACTATGACAACGGAATTCGCAAAACCAGGTTTTTTTGTTTGAAAAAAAAACAGGTTCATCGTGAAAAACCAAGTTTATTCGGGCGAAAAACCAGGTTTCTCGGGGTCGCTAAAAAACCTTTTTTTTTTTTCAATAAACCTAGTTTTCGATTGTTTTTGATATACCAAGTTTAATACGAGCGAAAACCTGGTTTTTCGCCAAAACCTGGTTTCAATTCGTGGTCATAGTTGTTGTTTTGATAAACCTGTTTTTTTTTCAAAAATCCGAAAAAAAACAGGTTTTTCGAATTTCGAATTGTCATAGTGTTGATAAACCTGGATTTAATCGGACGAGAACCTGTTTTTTTCTCCGCCGATACACTTGGTTTTTCAATTCGAATTGGGTTTTTGTCAATAGTTTTTTTTGATACACCGGTTTTTTTCAATTGAAAAAAACAGGTTTCGAGCACGATTGGATAGAATGTAGTTTTTTTTGATAAACCGGTTTATCGACCGAGAAACCTGTTTTCCGCCGATACACTTGGTTTTTCAAATCGATTGTCTAGTTTTTTTTGATAAACCCTGGTGTTTTTCAATTGACAACCCAGGTTTTTTCGAATTCCGATTGTCACAGTTTTTGAAAAACCGGTTTATTCGACCGAGAACCTGGTGGTCGCCGATAAACTTGGTTTTCACTGATAAAAAAACTGTTTTTTTTCAATGAAAACCAGGTTTTTTCGATTCGATTGTCACAGTTTTTGAAAACCGGTTTTTTTTGACCGAGAAACCTGGTTTTTCAAAAACTATGACAATCGAATTCGAAACCCAGGTTTTTCGTTGAAAAAAAAACAGGTTTATCAGTGAAAAACCACGTTTAAACTTCGGCGAAAAACCAGGTTTCTTCTCGTTCGATAAATCTGGTTTTTCGTCATAAACCTAGTTTTTTTTTCGCAAAATTGAAACCCTGGTTTTTTTCGATCGAAAAACCAGGTTATCTGTTCTATTGTGCAATATACTGCCAGAACACGACTCATTTAAACATAAGCGAGATTGAAACTTAATCCACTAAAACACTTTAAGTGTAAAAGGTTTTGTGCACTCCCGTTTGTGTATAGGTGGGGTCCACATACCCCCTCTGAAAACCACTTTATTACCGGTGAAATTTTTTCCCAACACTCTGGTCATTGATGGGTAACATCAACACGACCACATAACATAAAACAACTGAAAGCGGTTGTACCGATCCGAAATGGCGGCCCAAAACAGATTTTGCAACGCGCACCAAATTCCCCGTCCAAAAAATGAACACCACTTTCCCGAAGGACTTTTTCCATAAAAAAATGGGCCATACTAGGATAACATTTACATTGCTGAAAATAAAAAATTGAAAACAAAAATTACTCCAGTTACGATTTAAAGGGGCAAACAAATTTTGAAAATACGCCAGACCAAAATGTTTATTATGACTTATTAATATGATAAAGGTAAGAACTGGGAAGCGAGCTTGAAAGATTGGAGTTTTTATTTACATAACGTTTTAAGGTGGCCTGTGTAACACAGCATGTCCTTAAAAATTGTGTGCGCCCAAACTAGGTAGACCACATGGACTAGACATAATTGAAATATATGTTGTACTGCAAAACTGAAAAGAAATGACACAAATTATTAACCAACCTAAAAAACATGTATTTAGGAGAATTTAGTTATTTTTTGAACAAAATCTGTCAAATTATTACAAAGTTTATTAAATGTCGTTAGTCCCTTAAGGATTTATTTGTGACGTTATTTTCAGTGTATTTTTGTGTGTAATTATTGAAATAACACAAGAGTGGATAAAAGACAATGTGACATTTGAATTATAATTTGGTGCTTTGTGTAAGCATCGGTTGGAGTGGTAGTGTGTAGAAAACAGAGAGGAACAATGGTGCGGTAGTATACAGTTTCATCAGCAGTTTCAGGCTATTATATATATAGGAATCACAAGTTACTCAAGCAGTGAGGCAGAAGTTTACTCTCCTGGGGAAAGAAGAAGCTTTAAAGAGAATAATTTACTACACTGAAATTTTTTTGTCTTCCATCCGTAGAGAAAGTAAAAAACCATGATTTTGTATTCCCACAAGGTATTATAATGTGTTATTTACTATTTTTCTTTCTCTTTTATCATTTCTTAAAAATCCCCCCTTAATTTTCTACACATTTCACACACTGTGCAGGTGCACACATGTTACTACGTAACACTATTTGGTCAGCATATATTTCATTTTACTGAAAATTCAGGCATGTGTGTGTTTCTTCGGTTTTGTGAGTGAGCTGAGTTGTGGTGTTGTGTTGGCAAGTTTGTGGTTTGAATGTCTTGGAAGTCTTTGTCCGTTTGCTTGTTTTCGTTGTTTTTTTGGTCTCGATGAAAATAAAGCTTGTTGGAAAAGCTATGATGAAATTAAAAAAATAAAAGGCTTTTGCCTGGTACAATAAAGAAAAAAATATGTTTTTGTGTTCTGTGTTCGTATTCAAAACAAACACTATAGCAAACGCGGAGATAACTGGCGAGGAATTGAATAAAATAAAGCCGAAAAAATACACGGTCGCGACACCCTTCCTCCGATAATAGGCAGAGATTACAGGGAACACAGAGGACGTAGTTTTACGTGGATACAGACGTAACGAGCATATTTTATTTCAGTCGTTGAGTTTAGAGTCTCAAGCGGGCTGTGGTAATTTAATTTTGGGATAAGGTTCATCCAAAACTTTGTATTTCAATTTTCTGGAAGTACTATGTTTTCAATCCTGAAATTTGATGTGATGGGGGGGTTGTATTCCATGGAAAATGAAATAAAAAAAGCCTCACCATTTTTGATGTGTCTGGAAGGCTACATGCATGTAAGTATAAATTTTAGGTTTGAAAACAGCCATTTAGTAAAAAATAAACCAATATGCCTTCCCTCACTTTCAGAGCACGCTACGAGAAACTGGCCAGGTTTATCCCCATATTATAAATTGGGGAAGTAGGATGTACTGATCACAAAGCGTTTCTTTCTGGGTCTTGAGTTCAAGGCCAATACTTTTTTGTGAGGTGCTCGAAACTTGACCCGAAGTCAATTTTCATTGAAAACTATCAGACCGGCCAAAATGTTCCAAAATCTTAAATACTAGGGGGGTTTTTTACAAATGTCAGAGCTGCAGGCAGCCGCTACAGCCTCCTAAATAGCAAAGACTAGTCATGAACTAGATGCTAAATCATTAACTAAGCCCAACATGGGTAGATTACCGATTAGGTCTAAGCCTAGTAACCTTAGGCTAGCATGCAAGCCTTCAGGCATGCCCAGGCAGCTTATTTATTTAGGCTACTATGCCCATCTATAACCAGTATAACCCATCCCTGCGAGCCTGCCCTAGTGCGCGTTGGTTTGTTTATGCCAACAGCCATATCTGGTTTCATAATTTTGTTATAGGCCTATAGGCATATGGCCAATATCTGCTGAGCCAAGTGCAGAGATAGGTAAACAATGTTGTCAATGCAAATGCATAATAATAACATTTCATGCACTCCCAAAACGAAATCGGGGGTATCACCTTGCAGTGATTCACGCACTGTACTAGCTATGCTATCGACTGCAAAAAATGCCACGAGATTTTGTCAAAGTCAACGACAATATTAGTAGGCCTATGGCATGACTTAGTGTTACTGTTAGGTAGGCCTAGCCGTACACATGGATTCATGTGATGAGTTGTACAATCTAGCCACTGCTCAATGTTCTCTATTATAAAATGCAGTCCTGACCAAAAAATAAGTCACCAGGACAGGGTTTGAGGTTGATATCTTGGTCTTGACACTTGAACTGCTTGAAATTGAATATGTTATTGAGGGCTGAGGCCTAGGCATGTTGCCATAAAAAGAAAGGTAGCGGTTAGGTCACCTGACATAATATTTAGAGGCTAATTAAATTCATGAAAGTAGGGACACTAACCAAAACACTAACCAGTAGTACAGACCTTATTTCTGAGGAGAAACAATTTTCTCCCGAGGTTCCTGACTATGCTAGGCCACAGCCACGACAGCCCTCCAGAACAGACAGTCTTTCAGTAGCTAAATAGATTGAACTCTTTCCCTAGTTGCAGTGACTAGAGCTAGGGACTATGCTTGATAAGAACATAAGGAATGGGAGTTTTAAACAGAGTTTCATTTTTTCATAAATGAATGCATGTTACGGGAAGCCTACCGCGGAAAGGGAGTAGAGGACTGGTCCATGCTACGAGTACAGCAGCTCGTCGCATATCATCATTTCACGGGACTCCGCACAGGGACTGGTACATAACTCCATGGGGACAGGCCATTGATGACATGTCATCATACAATCATTAGGCTTTTTAGCCTACAGTACGTGGGATGACTGAGTTGGTTAAAAAATAACATGCTAAAAAGTAATCTACTGTAATTCATTTGAATTATATTATAGTCTCCATATGTATAGTTCATAAATCTAGCAGACGGCGTGGTAGGCTACTTTATTCTGCATGTCTTGTGTCATGGGTTGTGGCTTAGATCACCCACGAAGGAAAAAAATATTCTCGTGAAGGAACATGGTCAAGGAATACGATAGGCCTTAGACTAGAGAAAAGGGCCTAAACATAAATTCCACTGGCTGAACTATTCACATCGACCACTGACTATTCCAACAAATATGCAAAACTACAATTTCCTTCAAAGTATTACCCACGCCGAGGGCCGAGATACGGATTTTAATCTCCTTGGTGATCCTTTTTTTGATAAGGAGGGATATCGGCTATCAGTCAGTGGATTCACTACAGTCATTATTTGGCAGTTTGGTGTATTCGTATTTATATTCCCTGGTCTACGTAAGTTTTCGATAGAGAATAGTTATAATGGTGAAAACATTTCCCATTCATTGAAAAAGAAATAAATAAACATTATATTCCAGTGTGGAGCTATCTGAAAATGAATTAACGTGAATATAAATTTGTCTAATGATCTGTTGTTTTTTTCCCCATATAGCTAAATAGTAGGTTCCTATCTTACGGATGGCCCTTTTTAGTTGTGAGAGAATAATTTTTATTGATACATTTTGAGACTTCGGGAACAAAGGCAGCGGGTATCACACGGGCACATCATAAAAAACATGTTCCTAAAGTAAGGAATACGATAAATAAAAGCATTAAGCAAAAAGAAACAATGTGTATACAATTAAAATAAATTCTCCGTAATAAAACAAAACCAAATGGCGGTGGGGGTCCTGCGCTTTCAAAATGGCAGCGGCCAATCGCCGTCTGAAATGGAGGACATCGCAAACCGTGATCGGGTGTATACGTGTTAGTCTATGAGAGCTTCGCTTCAAGCTCGCTATGATTTTTGTCCAACAAAAATATGGCGGAATACTGATATTAGGCAATTACATAAAAATGTTCGGCAAAACCGTAATTTACCTTAAAAATGGCGTACGAAAAACAAAATGTTGTGTTTCCATGGGACCCGCCCCCCTAATGATCATATGAAACTTTGATAGAGGAGAACAAAAAATCCTGAATATACTGAGAGTAATAACTCTACACTAATAGAAGTTTACCTTCGACCTTATGTTTTACAAGATCATTGATCAAAATCAATTTGCCAATCACGCATGATACATGCAAAAGGTGGGGTGGGATTATAATTGCCCATGGCCTGTCGTGAGTTTATTTTCCTTTGTTTTGTTTCTTTATACCTAAATGTTTCACTAAACAGATATTGAAAATGCTTCATTATTGTAAAAATTGGCACGTTATGGATTGCCTTAAAAGAATTAAGTCTAATGTAAGTGGCTCAGCTTTCTTTTCAATTCCATACAGACATAATCGGCCAAGCGGAATTCGTTTTCAATTAGCAAATCACACACAAACCACAGGCGAATTGGGCGCTTTATGGGGTCGGCCCAGGGGGGTTTCCATTTGCCCATATAACGACCTCGAAACTTGTCCGCAGTGTCACTGATATTAACAATGGGTGGACTAGCATTGAAGGCAAAACGGCGGACATTTGTATACCCAAACACCATAGCATTCCAAAAAATACCCCTGTTTAAAAGGTTATCTCTGGTGCCGTTTTATGGGACAGCAGAGGCGTGAATCCCGGGGGGATGGGGTGGAATAGATCCCCCCAATATTTTGATGACGGGGTGCCAGGGTGGTCAATACGATCATCCCCCCAAATTGTTGATGCCCGTTCATGTGTTTTTTTTGGACCAAAACTAAACCTCATATTTTATCCGATAATAGTTTAAAATGGTAATTGTCCTGCGCGCTTCGCGCGCATTTGTTCTAAGTACCAAATTTACTTTTAAAGGTTTTTAGCTTCTAAATCGCAAACTTTTCGCGCGCTGCGCGCGCACATGTGCTATTAATAACGTCTTTTCAGCAAACCCAGGTCATTCAAAAAAGTGTTCATCAAACCCCTCCCCCAATGTACAAAAAGAAAATTTAGACCACTGGGGATCAGGCCATTTCATACGCGCTCAACTTAAAATACATTGGCTTACTAATTGTCTCGATTCTGTTATGTCGCTTATCCACATTTCAACGGAAACACATTTTGTGTAAATGACGGCTCCTAACAACCCTCTTCGGCCTATTTAGGATTCCCATTGTTCTGTCAGTGGCTTCAGTACGGGAGTACAGGTATTCATTCCAGTATATAGAGACCGATTCCGTTGTTCAGGGACATAAAACTCCCTTACAAAGGAGTTGACAATCCAACTCCGACCGATTTTGAAGAATAATTCAAAATTTCCAAATGAAGATTTAATTTTTCAGAGTTTTAGGGCGGATTTTTGATATCTTTTTTCAAATAAAAGTTTTTTAAATATATTATAATAAGAAATAGATATGACGTCATCAGTGACTTTCAATAATTAAATTTCGACACGTGAAATCAAAATTTGGACAGATAGAAGGTTCATAATGTAGTTTGGCATTAGTTCTGAAATTTGTATCCTTTCTCGTCTCCAAAATGATATCCGAGAGGATTTGTACAAGTCTTTTGTAGTTCTTTAAATTTGGCGACGTATGCAATTATATGCACGATTGTTAATATGGATCACGTTATACAATACAATAGGTGTATCACATGACGAATATTGTCGAAGTGCTGAGTCATATGTACATTATAAATAAAAATTAAATCAACATTTAGAAAATAACATTGCGGAATGTTTTAGTTTCCATATATTATGTTCATGGTTTCTATTTATAGCATTGATTTACACAATTTTGAACATTAAAAAAGGCAAGTTCAACCCATGAACCATAACATGACGTAAAACAAGAGTTTCAGCGGGTGTTTCCATAAAGGGACCCCATCTGACACATTTTCTGACACTGGGAAGGATTTGTTCCATAAAGGGTTTTCCGAATTCAAAAAGTGTGTCAGAAAAAAGGGGTCAGTGGGGTCACCTTGCTGAAACACTCTGTTTGAGCGATGATAACAGACATAATATGTTTTTATTGAACCAAAAGGTTATATGTAATGATTGCGTGTGGACCAGTAGGCAAACGAGAAATATTTACAGAAAAAAAACATCGAACCTGAGAATTTAACTTCTAAGTAAATCATTGAAAAAGTTTATCTGACTACAAAATGAGCACAATCCACCGTCGGTACTGTATTTGGCCCTCTAGCGAGCCACTAAAGACTTCTTGACAACCCTAAAACTTGTATTTTTTAGGTGTAGGTTTTTGGATGATGGGATATTCCAGGGGATATCCCAGGTAGTATTTTTTTTTAAAAGTACACTCCCTCTGTCACTTTGAAACATATTTTTTTATCTATTTTACTCATCGCTGACCTTTAATTTTGTAGAAATCCATGTTTTCACAAAGTCAGATATACCACTGGAACAGCTACTCAGTTGTTTGAAAAAATTTGACGAAACATTCAATTTACTTGTGTACAAAAAGTTCATCGCCCGTTAAAACAACCCTAAACTTTTTTTTTACTTTTTTCATTATTTTGTGAGTTATGATTTTATTGGCAAATAACAAAATTGAGGGGTTGTCCATAGGAAAAAAATACCAATTTTATTTTTAGTGATCGCCCTAGAGTGTATGAACCCGTTCTGGGGAACACCGCAGTCACATAGTTGCCAACTGTTGCCATCGGGATTTCTTTTTAATATCTTATACCTCCGGTCCACACCACATACAAGCCACACCACACATCGAAAAAAACACGTACCACGTAGTCAGATACTCAAGCAAATAAAACTCACAAAAAGACTTGCGGACAACGCACAAACAAAACACCCAAAACACATGTTGCCACAGAAGCTTGTGGTGTCGTCCTGCATGCAGCGCAGCCAATCGTGTGTGACTTCCGTTGGAACACATTTGTACATTCAAATTAGCATCCAAAACGGTACTCACACCCACACACAAACAAACACACACACAAAACTTGTACAGATACACCTCGATTGTAAAGGCAAACACCGGAAAAAAAGAGTGCGTCGTTATATACTCACAGGACAAAAGAAAAACCTTTCGGAAACACTTTCTTGTGGTGTGTGTCCTCGGAAGTAAAACAAACACACACACTCATACACAATCACACACCAAACCATACCAAAAACAAACACATAGGACACACAACCATCAACTGAGATGTTGTTTTTTACCCCCCTCCAACTGCCGTGCTGGGGCCCATGGGGTTTGTGTGTGAAGCTGTGCTATAGTGGGATGGTTTTATGTGGGCTATGCCTAATGGGGCCCATGTGGGTTGTAGATGGGTAACCCATGATGGGTTTATACCTCATGGGGCCCATGTGGGTTATGTATGGGGCATGGTGGACTTGGGTATCATGTGGGCTATGCCTGATGGGCCCCATGTAGGCAACCATTAGGGGTGTTTATTGGATACTTGTGTTTGGTTCCCATGTGGGTTAATCTGGGACCCATCATTGGGTTTACCCAAGTTAATGGTGAGTGGGGCCCACTGGGTTTTCCCGTGGGTTACATGGGCTTACGTGGGCATGGAAATTACAGGGCTTATAAATGGGGCCAGTGTAGTTGTTCAATGGGTTAACTGATAGGCTTCTGTACTTGGGCTTTAAAGTGGGTTTCCCCAAAATGGGGCCATTGTAGGTTTTAATGGGTCAATGATGAGTTTCTTTAATTGGGCTTTAAGTGGGTTTCCTAAATGGGGCCATTGTAGTTTTTCAATTGGCCGGCTGAGTTTATTTTACTCATATGCAAGGATGGGCATTTCCAGGTCTGCCCATTTTGAGCCCAGTGTGGGTAAAATGGTTTATTTTCCATGCCTTGTTATCAAATAATGAGCAATGTATTGCAATGAGGGTCACCTAAAACGCAGCCCTCTCGATATGAGGCCAGAACGGACAAGTGGGCAGCAGGGGAACTGCAACAAGCCGGGAAAGAAGCGAAGGGCTCGGGACCCCGATGCCAATTTGTCAGTAAGAACAAGTGGTCGACTGGATAGCGCATTAGACTTAAGATCAAGAGGTCCCCGGTTCGAATCCTACCAAGGTAAGTAATACAATTTGTAACCGTGTTAGTATGAGATGCAAATGATGCCTAATGAAATAATTTCGGCGAATTAAAAAGAAATCAAACTGTACTAGAACTCTTTTTTTTTCTTTAATTAAAGCATATAATTAGCCGTTAAATGCCATCAGTTCAGCTTGCCCACTTCGACCCATTGAATCCCGACGACAAAAACACGTGGGCCCCAGGTGGGAAGCGAATGAGGGGCCCAGGAAGTAGCCAAAATGGACCCAAGTGGGGCCCAGTCACATTGTGGAGGGCAGATAAAAGTTATTCCTTGGATTATAAGAAACCCGGGATTTTAAGTTTGGCTCTAATGGTATTGGTTGGTGGGTATTATCAATTTCTAGGAACCCGAAATCTTAAGGTATCAATATACCAACAATCTAAGTCCAGATAGACTTCCCGATCATACACTGTTAAGTCGACTATTTGTACAAGTAGTTATTTCGCCTGAAAATAGCGTGAAAAAATTTGTCTATAGAGAAAGGGAAAGTGTGTGTGAGAGAGAATTTGGCAGAGCATCTCAAGAAACATCCAGTATCGAAATTAAAAGAAAACTTGTTACAATTGTATTAAACCACACCTCTTAACATTGTTTGATTAATTCGTCGCTGCTCCTCGTGTTTCATTTAGATAATAGTTATAAAAATATTAAAAGTGGTACCCATTGCATTTCGAAAAAAAAATGCACCCCAGTTCTAAAGAGGGGGCCCTATATCATCTCCCTAAAAGAAACATTGTTGCTATACATTAAGCAAGTTGACATATCCTTTTGCAATTGCAAAACATTCCAATTTACGACGTTATGTACTCGGATTATCTAAAGTGAAGTTCTAGTTCTCGATCTTTAATATACCGTAGGGTTACAGTTCGACAGGAAACACACCAGAAACACACAATCACCTCACACACCCATGCAAACACACACACCACCACCATTACCACACACACATTACACTAACACCACACAACCAACGCAGACCTCTAAGCAAAATAACCATACAGTAAAAAC
>JAMKCH010079119.1:0-13025 GCA_023653785.1 Ophioderma brevispina | reverse complement strand
ACCTTGGTAAAATCTTAAAATTGATCTAACACCCCTGGTTTGGCTATGTTTAAAAAGTGGATTTCAAGCTACTGTAAAGGAGTTATAGAAAGTTTAACTACTTAGTTCTGAAATAATGTGTATAGTTTTTCAAAATGACAAAGCAACTACATACAAAAAAATGGAAACTGTCCACATACTCTTTAATCAAATTTGGTGGGGGCCTCAAGTTCACAGGTCTCATATGAGTGTGCACATCTGATAAATGTGAAAGTTTGATACACAGTACACTCTGTATGCATAATAAAAATTGATGGAAGCACTTGCCCACACCCCTTTTCGTGGCTCCTAGGTTGGATTTCAAGGCTACAACACAGATGTAAAAAGTTAAAAATGTCCGATTGTGTTTGAAAAGCACATCATGATGTCTGTCTGATATCAATGATTCCAAAAAGGTATGGTTGTAGTTTTTATACTACATTATTGACTTGTAGTTTTGGAATTATAGGGTAAAAAAACTGTAAAAATGGTGGAACAAATCAATTTTAAGAGTGTGTGCGGCGGGGGGTCCAACAATTAAAAGTTTGCTCCAATTTTTGTTAAAAATATTTTTAATTATTTTATTTATACTTTAAATTTACTGTTGTGGTATGAAAATGTAACAAAGGAAAAAAAGAAAAGGATGGGAGAAGAAAGAGGAAAGTTGGGTTGATGCAGATGTAGTGGTGGAGGGGTGGGCGGGCGTGGGGAGAGAGGAGGGTGGGGGAAAGGGGATCGCAGAATGACGGGGAGAAATGGTCGTTTATGGTGGAGATAGGTGGTTGGGAATTAATCCCCCTTTCTTGGTGATTTCCGCCTTTCCTTGCCCGGTGTCAACGAGCGAGCCAGTCCTAGCTTTTTAGAGTCCGTCGGACGTATGTTTTGGGTTTCACAGTCCTGGAACATATGTTTGAAATAAGGAGTCCCTATAGACAACTAAGTTTTTGATTTTCAGTGTCCCAGGGGACTATCTGTTAATAGCACGCAGTGTCCTGTGGCCTATAGGTAATAAAAGGAAGATTCCTAGGACATTTAAAAGAGTGGGAACTAAAAAAACGGAAGAGTCTATTACAGACATTACACAAATCTCCGGTCCCTAATTTGAGTCCGGGACCTGAGTGTACTAGTTGTGAGTGTCCCATGCAGTTGAATTCACAGTCCTAGGACCATTGTTTTTAAATAAGGGGTCCTATGGATACCAAGTTTGGATGGCTCAGTGGTCCCCCGGTGTATCGGAATGAACACTAGTGTCCATGGACTACTTTAATAATGAAGAGTCTAGAACAATAAATAGTGGGGACTCTGAAGTTTATTACATTACAACAAATCTCAAGGTCCCTAAATTTTGAGGGTCCCGGGGAACAGTATGTACTAAGCGTAGGTGTCCATGCAGCTGGTTTCAACTGCACCATCCCAATCACAATAGTGTCCCTGCTTTAAATGCACACCATTAAATATTCTCTTTAAAGGGGCATTTGCAATTATTGTTTTTTGATGCTATCATAACTCATCATTAATTAACAAATTCAGCATCATGGTGCACACCTACATCCATGTGCAGATGTCCATAGCTTTAAAATGGCGACATAAGGGTGTAAAAGATAAGCTATTCCATAAATTATCCACCCCATACTATTTCCAAATTCGAAATAACTATGGAAATTCCAAGCGTTTTGACAAATCAATGTGAGAATTCCATGTGGGAATTCCATGGTTGTTTCACCTCTTTGGTGGTTTTGACCAAAGAGAACGCAAAGGAAAACAACCTACTAAGTGAGAGTATTCTTTGGAAATGGGATTTTTTTCAGTGGGTCATTAAAGTCATGCGAATTCCCATAGTCACCTTGGGTTTAGCTTACTCAATTACTCTTCAGTGCATGCATCGTTAAAATACACATTTGGTTATAATGATATTTTTTACGATTTTTATTGTGGAATTCTCATCAAAACACTTTTGATTTCTTGATTTTCATGCACCTTTTTTGGATTCCCTAATGGAAATTCCATGCATTTTTTGGAGAAGAAGGGATTGGTTAATAAGAGGTTGTGGATAATTCGGAACTAGCCCAATTGACTGCTTCGTTTCAAATCTGTCAAATTCGGTTTCAAATTATTTGGTCTCGCATGGCCATATTTCAGTGTTGTCACTTTCTATTCTCTGCTGTTTCAGTATTTCACGTTATAAAAAATAATATCGTCGGGTCTATAACATTGCGACGGTGTTGTTTTTTGTATTTTTTACAAAAAAAATAGTGAAAATGTACTGCACATCAACGCTTTTAAATCTTCCCAAGTTTCAAAGCTAATAAAGTACAAATAATTTGGCCATAGAGAATAGAAACTGTTTTAGACTGATGCCTAACACCCCCTCGTACGCAGTAGTGCAAGTACTTCATTTGATCTATTCTTACTTATCGCTTGCATTACAATTATCCACAAGATAGTATGTATTTCCCGAGTGTTAATCTCATTTGGCAATTTACACACTGTTAATTATACAGGGTTAGTAAAAAAAAATGACGGATTGTTTCCACCATTGTTGAATTTTTTAAATAAAGAAACCTTAATCTATTTGGTGTCTCGAAAAGCCCTTTATTATCTTGTAATTGCTGCAAAGATAATTCCCATCGGATAGGTATAGGCCGACTCCAGTCTTTTATATCAAGTAGTGTCAGCTTTTAAGCTTTTACCATATCCTGTGAATACACTTAACCAAATAAGCTAATAACTCCCCCAAATGATGACAAGGGTATTGTCTATGTTTATGTGAAATAAAGTGGTATCTTAAGGTTGTCCACCTCATGGATAATGGTAAGTTCTATTTGAAACCCTTTTTCAAGATATGGGCATATTTTTTGGACAATACTTTACAACCGCAAAAGGTTGACAGGACCATGTCTGTTCCTTTATATGGTATGATTCTTCACCCCCCCAGAAACTGAACAATTATCAGTTATTTATTTAATCAACTGATTTTTATTATGAGTGATGAGACGTAGAAACGTTAAAGAGGGAATCGATGCTAACTTGCGACTGAATTTTGTGGGGTTAATATCGTCGCATATATTCTGCAGTCACTAAATAGCCCGATTTTCTTCTGGACACTGATTTTTGCTCGCAACGCCGTTTCAATTATACCAACCGATTTAATGACTTTGCAGCAAATTAAAGATAATGAACTAAGCTTTCAGATGATCAAGGCATGTTAGATATATGGTAACTTAAAATTCAAAATGGCGACACATTCAGGGTCAAGTTTTTTTTGGGACTTCACACCCCTGTATGAACCATGTATATGATGTGTACTTGCAAAGTTTGTTACATTTTTCAATGCATTTTCTCAGAAACGGATTTTTCGTATTTCTTTATGCATACACACTCGACGATTTGAAACAAAGTTACATGAGCCTCATTTGTTATTTTAGATTCAATTTTGTTGTTTGGAAAGAAAAGCAAGAGTAAATTAAGTCTGTAACTATTTATTTTAAATTAATGAAGCTTGACGAACTAAGTCTAAAGAACGATTAACGTTTTAATAATTTTGTTTTATAATTATTTACTATTTTTGTTTGTTTGGGTAATGTTCGTGCACCTTGGCCATTGAGAATTACCGGCCAATGACCATTTTGGTCAAGAAGCCAGTTGGACGAGATTTAGGCAATTGTTGGTCCAATCGCCAGTTGGAAAAAAACAAACCCCCTCTTTTGCCAGTTGGGCTCTATTGCCATTTGTCTAAACACCCTTTGTTTCAAATAACATTTTTTCCACACGTCCATGTTCCACCTGGTCCAGTACTAGTTAGTCAAATTGCCACATTTACATGCAACCTCGTGCAATGATACGACGCAGCTGCCATGAAATGAAAACGCAATTGGACTTGTACCAGACGAACTGGCAGTTGGAATAACTAGCACATGCTTTAATACCCCGAGGGCATTCTACTCGTTCGTGTAAGCCCTATCTGGGTCGTATCCTCATAGCAATTATCAAAGAAATCTTGCTTCAACTCAAATTGATAGTTACCTACTGGCGAACCAACCATTGCATATACTAGAACTGCATATTCCTCACTACAAGAGCCATTGAATCCCTTCTAGCACAAGAACGTTTTAAACTGGTACATAGGAGATTGCAAAAAACGCATGATAGGACTGAAGATCAAGTTCGCTCTCCGCGTACAAAGAACGAGAAAATGTAAAAAAAATGTTGGATCTTTCATGTAAAACAACAGCTCATCAATAAGCAAGAATAATGACTTTCAACATGAGAAATGGGAAAGCTCTGGAGTAGCAGGTATCATCTTGACTACACATTAAACAGAAGGGAATGGAGGAGCAGCATCTGAATGTAAAGGCATACTGATTTTGTCCAGTTTGTGGTCTCAGACCATGAATGGTCTTTACAACACGGGTCTTAGGTACATCTCGGTAAAACATAATGGCTCTAAAAGACTCGCATGATTGAGGACGCAACCTCCACACCTCTAGAAGATTCCTATGGTATCTGCGATCAGACAAATATGGAAAAAATTGATTCCATTTAGGGAGACAGCCCCTTTTGGGAGTGAGGTTACCACCCTCTGGAGTTTCCTTATTAAAAATCCAATACTTTCAAAATATGTTTGGTACCACTGGATAGCTGAGATGGTCTTTCTTTTCTATTATCAAAATATATTCCAGAATATATCACCTGTGAATGTCATAAGTCAAGAGAGGTATGAAATACTGGAATATTGGGATGTCAACGGATAATCAGATAATGGATCCTGTTGTCGATTTTGCTTACTTACCAAAAGTATAGTCACTAAAATTCTCTGTTTATATAAAAATAGTCGTTTTGCCATCATTTAAAGCCAAAACACACGGAATCGGATATTTCCGACGTTTTTTTTTTTTTTTCGTTTCTTATATACCCTGCGTCTATGGAAATTTTGCTGCATTTTGGACTCCTTGCCACATCCCAGTCCACCACTCAAGATCTTCCCTAAACACTACTTCTATTCCGGTTGGTGCTTATTGTTGCACGAAAAGGACAAAAATACAATTGGAAATTACAATAACTTATCCCCCCCCCCAATAATTCGGAGATGTGAGATAACTTGCTACTAGGAAGCTGCAATAGACATCATCAATGTCTCAGAAGATGACTCAGCAACAGATTCAATGAAGAAGAGCAAGCACACGCAAAAGGCAAATATTGTTAGCACTAGCCAACTTTAAAAAACAGGGGCAGCTTAAAGGAAATGCCTCAATAAAAACGCTAGAAAACTGGCATTACTTATTTCCTTATCGAATGATGTTTGAACATGAGAATACAATCAAATATCCCTCATAAATTCACCTTTACTGTTAGACTCTGTGTGATGTCCGTTACTTGATCCTGGGGTCCAAAATGGAATTGAACATCACCACTTCAAAACATTCTCTTTTTGTCAACCATTTAATATTGTAAAATGTAATTTAAGAGCTTAACATTTGTAAACATATTTCTGAGTGTTGTTACATGTATCCACCACCCCCGTGTATAATCACTTGCACGTTTGCCCCTAATATCTAATGCATAAATGTGGGATACTGTGATAAAACGTTTATTGTATAGTCGATTATTGTTTTTGACACCCATCACAAACGGTACATACACAAATTGACTGATGGCAATGAGCCTTTGTAGTAAATTTAAGCTGATAAGATTTGCCGATCTTTGATACTGCGTATGTTAGATTGGTGTGTTACTTTAACATGTTAAAGATGCAAAATAACTGGCGCAATCGGGTCCATTTTTATGCTTAGTTCATATTAGAAGTAACAGTTTTAGGAAACAACCATCTTTAGAAGATATGCGATTTTTGCTATTAATAATTACGTTAATGTTTCAACAAAGGTTTAGTGGTGTTTGAACTAACGTTTTCTGCAATACTACCACCTCACCAACAGTGTCTATCTAACTGCTGCCCAACAATACTCAATACAATTATCGGTTAAGCTTGAGAGTGAGCCAATCGAGGTGAAACTAATGAGTACATTGCATCAGATCTGCTTTAAAGCAATTAATTTGAGAAACCTAAAAGTTTATACAAATTCTACTTTGAAAATACATCCCTTTAAAGCAGTTTCCAGATGAAGGAAGAGAAAGCGGTGCAACTATACACCCAAGATATTTGAGAGTCTTAGTAGTATATACTATACGTTTTCATCTAAACTGTTGTTTCCCCCCCCCCCCCCACCCCCCTAGCGAACGCCATTTTGTCACATGCGAGCTTATTATATACTGCAAAAAAACAAGCGCTAGAATACATTAAAACTATATTGCATTATACAACACGTTATTATTAAATGATGTTAACACTTATAAATGTTCAACTATTAGCATGTTAAATTAGTTGAACACGCAAAGATGTTATATGAGTGAGCAACACTTAACTTACAGATGCGTGCATCTTTCATTTTATTACCACCTGTTTTAACAATCAACGGCTCTGCTTATATTTCCCGTATTTTTTTGCTGTTTATCTATATAGAACTATTTACATTCAAACCGTTCTCACTGTTTAAATAATTGATATTGAATGTTTTATCATTTCACAACAAGCTGTATTAAACATTACAAAAACATATTAACATATTAACATATTCATCGTCTTTTTTTTCAAACTTTTCTCTATTAAAACTTCCTCTGTCCTTAATATTACATACATGTCTCTTTAATACCAATTTTGTTAAATATCAAAAGTTAAAAGAAGAGTTTAATTTAAAGAATTGAAAAGACAAGTAATAAAATAAATTTCTAACGAGCAGTAATAAAATCACTAATAAATTAAAAAATACCAGAAATAATAAAATTAAAAAGTAATAAATTAAGAAAAAATAATAAAAAATTCTAAACCCAACGACTTTTAAAGTGGTGCGACCAGTACTCGAACCTTCAATATCATCACCAAATAACATATTACAACAAACAATAATACACATACACTATTACATACCTGGTCGTCTGAAGATCCGCACCGCTAAGCCACACAGCGGACTGCTCGGATCGGCCCTGCTTTTAAGTGACCAAGTACCTTTCAATTTAAGTACGAGTAGCATATCCGTATGCCTTGGGACGCTCAAATCACAGTTCCACAGGGTCCTAGGACTATAAAGCACCGGTTAGGGTCCTGGTACACTACATCACATTATCACAGGGTCCTAGGATTTTGCGTCATTGCACAGAGTCCTAGGACGCTTCCTGAGAGGACTTTGAATTTTGCGATAGTTGTAACTAATTTGAGAGTCCCCCAAAATACAGAGTCCGGGTCGCAATAAGTAAAATTTAACTCAGTTTTCAGAGCTCTGTTTTTTTGTTCCTAGGACACAACAGTTTCTTATCCTGATTACAGGTTTTGGAGACTGGGCGTCCTACGGACGCCCAGTCTCCGAACCTGGAGTCCTAGGACTTTCTGATAGGTAGGACTCTTAAATTCCTTCACACCGGCCCAATGCCCATATTTTTTTTTTTTTCTGGGCTCGTTACCGCTCGCCGGTTAAAAAACTCAAAATTTTTTTTATTAATTTTAAAACCGTCGCCCCAAATTCCTGAAGACGGGGGGGGGGGGGGGGGGGGTGGGGGGGGGGGGGGGGGGGGGGGGGGGGGTGGTGGGGGGGTAAGTGGGGATTGTTCGACTGAAAAAAAATTCGCCAAAACGCAAAGATAATATAGGGATTTGACCACTTAGGCCTCTTTTTACTGACCGGCCCAAATGGCCCAAATCCAAGGGCCCATGTTGGAAAATTCCACCGGCAGGTCTATGGTCAGGTCCCCTATGCTCATATAATGAAATAAGGAATAGTTTTTACTATCTTACGTGTTTTGGGAACTAACGATTAAGGTAACAGCTATTTGCAGCTATTTGATGTCACGACAGATACACGACAGAGGCTAAAAAACAAAATACCTTTTTTCTTTAAAGAAAACCATGAGTTTGGTTGTAGCGACAATAATGCGTAAAAATACCATACCTTCAATATACCCATTAAATTAAATAAGTTTTTCCGAAGGTTCAGGAAAGTTCACTTCAGCAAATCGTTTTGTATTGGGCCTTGGGCGTTAGAATTTACGGCAGTTTACCTTTCGCCAATTGAGGTCGTCGAATCAACACATTTTGGCGATGTCGCTGAAGAGATAGGTGGGCTCAAACCAACACGCACCCAACTAACCAACTAACCAACAAAAACAGCAACCACCATCAACCGACCAACCACCCAACCACCACCAAACAACACCCAACCAAACCACCCACTCCCAAACTCGTCAACAACCAACCAAGCACCCACCCACCCACACTTACAGACCCTCTACATCAATGATATGGAAATTAAAAAAACAAACACCCAACCAACCAAACCATCCAACAACCAACCGACCGACCAACCACCAACCAACTCGACCGATGACCGTCGGTTCTGTAGCCTTTTATTTATTATGCTATCTATCTCGAATGTTATATGTTTTTAAATCAAGCTACCTGAATGATTTCTTTACGTTGTATCAATTGCCTACATTCAGTAATGTTTATGAACCACGACCCGTAGATTCCACCCCTCTATAGATACCACTTATGGTCCCTTCGCTCAAAACATAAGGCTGCTGACAATCTTTCCAAGTCATGGGACCGAAATCTTGGAACCAGCTCCGTTGGTATCCGTGAAGCGGTGTCCGTCGCGGTCTTCAAAGGTGCACTCAAGACTTTCCTTAATTGCATCTATTGTTATTTGGTGTTTGCTTTATATCTGGTGTTTTTCTCTTGCTTGTACTTACTCCTGCCTGCATTTTCAATTCATCGTGCTTGTAGGTTAAATTGAGTTTTTAAAATTGGTTTATTAAAAATAAATTGTTTGTTACGCGTCGTGTTCTTCTGTAGAGCACCATATCAATTCTCTGTAATAAATAACTAAATTATAATAAATAAATAAATAACTAAATAATATAATCATAATAAAACATCTGTGACTATGACTGGGTGCAAATTACCATATTTTGGAGGCCATATTATTACGCGTTTAAACCCAATAATAGTTTCGCTTGGGCCAAAGTTTCCTTGAATACAACAACGGCCAATCCGAGGTCACATAAGGCGAATTGAAGTGTTCATGAAGAGTGAGACCTATGACGCAGAGCATGACATATACGTGAAAATATTGGCTACCAATATGTCATTTAAAAATGACAAATGACACCATCCAAAACGTTTTTTTATTGTATTTTTCTTTACTGTACACTTGTATGTGGTTGGAAGATTCTTAGAACACAATATGATATCATGGAGATTTGAGTAGGATACAAGAATTTTATCGGTCAGCTATGATTTTTGAAATATTGTGCGAGGCCGCCAGCTACGAGCGCATCTTTTTCAAAACTCATAGCGGACCGATCAATTCTTGTAATCCTGCGATAGAAAACATCCCAATATTATCATTATTATGTTTTCAGATCAAAATGACTTGAACCTAATTCTAAGTGAAGGCTTGAACAATTGTAAGTAACTATTCCTATAACATTATGAAAAGACATTTAAAATAAAATGAACATAGACACTGGGAAAACCAAAGAAAGGTATACCACTAGGGACACCAGAACCATCAAAGAATAGAACCACAGATACCAGGAACCACAAAAAATGGAACTAATAGACACCAGGAACCACCAAGAAATGGAACCAGAAGAACCACTACCGAAACCACGCAAAAATACAAACATTAAGACAGAGCAAAACCCCAAAAATAATGACAAGACCCTCCCAAAGTCATGTCGTGGTCTCTTAACATCCATGTCATGGTCTACAAAAACCATGTCAGCGTCTCGTTACAAGGTTTTATTGGTACATTAATGCGTGGACAAAGGTAAAGGATGGAAGAGTCTAAAAACATAATAATGAATTAAAAAAAGCGGTCCAGGCCGTTAGGATAGCAGAGCACAAGATGGGGAGTGGTCAAAAAGTTTACACTTTTGTCCTGCAATTCTCAAACTGGGTAAAAACTATCAACATATTTTGAGGGGTAGTTATTAATTTATTAACTGCAATATCTTGTTGAAACCGGGGAAAACGGCGAAAACGGCCGTTGAAAACAAACCCTGAAATATCCCCGCCTTCTAAGAAAAAGGTAAAAACAATTTGCACACACATAGGTCTATGGTACTACTCTGTTGTCGGTCACCAATTATATCTAAGATTGAATACATTGAAGAACGCACCTGTCATGGGACTTGTATTAAAGCGGCACTGAACATTTTTAAACAAAATATGAAATTTCTTCAATTTGCTCTGCCCAATGATAGTCTGGCCATTGGAAGAAGAGAGATACATTTTACACATCAAAATAGCATACTCAAAAACCGCATTGGGACGTTTCCTATAGGTTAAAGAACATCCCCAGGTAATTTTAGGCTAACTTTAAAGGTTTCCATACCTTTAAACCACTGTTATATTACATGAATATCATAGACTCGTTCTCGTGATATTAAAACCACAAAGGTCACAGCTGGTCAAATAGGTGCATGCCGTGGGAAGGAAACATGCATACGGGGTGCGTTTTCTTGTGTTAACCTAAAACGAAACGGCCATTTCCGTCGTCTGCTGATTAATGTCGCCTGCGATATTAATTTAAAATCGTTCTGTTTACCCATAAGGACACTGAGTTGGTCTAATAATTTCAGGTTGATGGCTAATGTAATAAAAGCTTTACAAACAAACTGCAAAAATATCCATTTGAAAATTTCTTAAGGGCGCACTCCTTTCCAAATGTGCCATTTCTCTTAAATATACCACAAAGGTAAGAAAGTTTTCCTTATAAATTTAAAAATGAAAGGCTCTGCATATTTCTTCTTGGTGATCTTGTCCCAAACCATACAAATATTGAAAATGTTACAAGCAGAGGCTTTATCAGTCTTACCTGAAAAAAACATGGCAATCCCTCTTTCATTTTAAAATAGACACTGGTTTTTTTAATTTTTTTAATTTTTTTAAAAATAATAAAAAAATTCTAAAACCCACGACTCTTAAAGTGGTTTCGACCAGTACTCGAACCTTCATAGCATAATCACCAATAACATATTACAAACCATATATACACATACACTTTACATACCTGTTCGTCTGAAGCTCCGCCCCGCTACGAGTCCCAGCCAGGACTGCTCGGATTCGGCCTGCTTTAAGTAACAAGTACCTTTTCATTAAAATTACGAGTAGCATATCTGTATGGCCTTGGGACGCTACAAAATCACAGTACCACCGGTGGCCCTAGGACTATACATCACCGGTTATGTCCTGGGACACTACAATCCCAGTATCTACAGGGTCCTAGGACTTTGCGTCATTGCACAGAGTCCCTATGACGCTTCCTGAGAGGACCTTTGGAATTTTTGCGATATTTTGTAACTAATTTGAGATTCCCCCAAAATACAGAGTCCGGGTCGCACTAATTAAAAGTTAACTCTAGTTGTCAGAAGCTCTGTGTCCTGGACACACAGTTTCTTATCCTGATTAAGGTTTCAGAGACTGGGCGTCCTACGGACGCCCAGTCTCCGAAATCTAGAGTCCGTAGGACTTTCTGATATGTAGACTCTTAAATTCCTCACACCGCCCATGAGCCAATATTTTTTTCTGGGCTCGTTACACGCTCGCCGGTTAAAACCAAAATTTTTTTTAATTACCAGTCTCTCCAATTCTGAAGACGGGGGTTGGGGGGGGGGGGGGGGGGGGTAAGTGGGGGGGATTGTTCGACTGAAAAAAAATTTCGCCAACGCAAAGATAATAATAGGGTGACCAATTAGGGCCTCTTTTTACTCGAGCTCGCCCAAATTGGCCCAAATCCAAGCGGGACCCAGTGAAAATTCCACAGCAGGTCTATGGTCATTCCGCCTATGCTCATAGAATGAAATAAAGGATAGTTTTTACTATCTTACGTGTTTGGGAAATAACGAATTAAGTTAACAGCTATTTGCAGCTATTTGAATGTCACGACAGATACACGACCGAGGCTAAAACAATACCTTTTTTCTTTAAAGAGAAACCCTTAGTTTGGGTGTAGCGACAATATGCGTAAAAATACCATACCTTCAATACCATTAAGTGTAAAAGAAGTTTATTCCGAAGGTTCAGGAAAGTTCACTTCGCAAATCTTTTTGTATTGGCCTTGGGCGGTATAATTTACCGGCAGTTACCTTTCGCCAGTGACTCGTCGAATCAACACAGTTTGCGATGCGCCTGAAGAGATAAGGGGGCCTTCCAACAACCAACCAACCCAACTCAACCCCACTACTACCCAACTAACAAACAGACCACCAACAACCAACCGACCAACCAACCAACCAACCAACCAAACAACTAACCACCCACCACACCAACTAACCAAAACCCATCAACCAACCAACCAAGCGACCAACCAACCACCTACCACCCCAACAACCAACCACCAACTAACCAACCAACCAACCAACCTCCCACCAACCAACCGACCGACCACCAACCAACCAACCGACCGATGGTACCGTCGTTATTTGTACCTTTTATTTATCTAATCTCTTCTATCTCGATGTATATTTTTTAAATCAAGCTACCTGAATGATTTTTACTTTGTACAATATGCCTACATTTCAAAGTAATGTTTAATGACCACGACGTAGATTCACCCCTCTATAATACCACTTATGGTCCCGTCGCTCTAAACATAGCTGCTTACAATCTTTCCAAGTCAGGGGACCGAAATCTTGTACAGCTTCCGGTTGGTATCCGTAAAGCGGTGTCCGTCGCGGTCTCAAAGGTGCACTCCCGACTCATCATTTCCTTAATTGCATCTATTGTTATTTGTGTTGCTTTTGTACGGTGTTTTTCTTGCTTGTACTGCCTGCCTGCCTTTCATCGTGCTTGTAGGTTAAATTTTTGCTTTTAATTTGTTTATTAAAAATATTGTTTTGTTACTGCGTCGTGTTCTCTGTAGAGCACCATATCAAATGCTCTGTACTAATAAATA
>JAMKCH010079112.1:0-45954 GCA_023653785.1 Ophioderma brevispina | reverse complement strand
CGTAAAATTAATACAACTTAGTACTTAGTAGTATAGTTTTTACGGCCAAAATCTAATCCGGTCACGTCGAGAACTCATCGACCCTCTTCTTTCCACCAAGTTACCTCGTCCGTAGCCCTTACGAACTCCAGATAAATCGTACACAAGCCTGAGAACACGGACTGCCAGACCGACAACAAGCCAGACGGAGACAGACAACTAGCCAGCCGCTTGGGGTTTCTTAATTGGTGTCTGTACATTGTGGACTATAACATTAATTAGCCCCACATGTAAGTTCTTTACAGTACAGACGCCTCCAACAATGTAGTCTATTGAGCATTACACCAGGACAGACACAAACAGCCCTGAAACCTTATGGGTTGTTTCCAATAATGATTCTGATACCATATAGGTCCCTATTAACCCCCTAAGACCCTGTCTAAAAACAATGACAAATGTCTTGTTGGGTTATCCCCCACCATACAAAAAAAGCCCACAATGTATTAGTTAGTCGGTCTCACAAATCACGACGCACAAGCGGGAAATGGTTCCCACTTTATATTCGACAAATTTCTTCCAAAAACATTTTTTTTTTCCGCTGAATACAATGGCGGGCGCCGAACCATTTTTGAAAAAAAATTTGCCCAAAGTGCGTTTTCCGGGGGTTCCCCCTTCCAAAAGGGGGTGTTTTTTTTATCGAAGGTTAGGCATGGTCCATTTTAATCATTTTAGTGTCTAATTTGTATGTGTTCGGCGGGCATGAGAAATTCAGCTGACTATTACAAAATCCACAGTAATCCCCAAATGCATTTTTTCCGGGGGACCCCACTCCAGGCGGGTTTGGTTTTTACGAAAAGGTTAGTAATTGCCCTATTTAAAATGATTGAGTGCTAATTACCCATTTTCGGAATGATAAACCACTGCATTTCAAAATCCCAAAATCTTCCCAAAGTGTTTTTTTTTTCCGGGGGAACTACCCCAGGACGTGGGTTTTTTTACTCAGGGTATGAATGTGCGATTACTTATATAAATTTGGGTATCTAATTATACATTTTCTGATATTAGAAATGCCTCTGAACCATTTGTGAGATCAAACTATGCCCATAATAGCTTTTTCGCTTTCCCGGCGGTACCCCTCTGGATTTGGGGGTGATTACTGAAAGTTCTTTAGGAATGAACAGTTAAAATGATATTTTGATGTTGAAAATTTAGATTTCCGTACATGAAACTCAAGTAAGCTATTCATAAAATCTAAAAATGTGCTCAAACTTTTTTACCGGGGGTAAACCGCTTATGAGGGATCTTTACATGATCTTTTTTAGTGTATTTTACATTCCTAATTGTAACCAATTATCAAATCCCAAAGTGTATTCCAGAAATGGTGTCTAATTTTATATATTCTGTGTTAGGATAAATCCTATAACCTTTAAACTAAAATTAACATGTACTTTATATGCCAAAATAAAGGAGCCAAAAACATTAACACAATGTGTACTGCTCAGTTTTCTCCCCAATATCCCCTATACTGCCCTGTTGATTAAATGGGGGGGGGGGGAGGGGGTCTAACTTCTATGTAAGAGGATAACAGAATATCAAAAATGTAGAATTAGAACCGAATACAGGCCGTATGATAAACGATGATTAATTATGAATAATATTAAAGTTTATCATATTACAGTTATTCTATATCTAAGAAATTTAATTTCTTCTTTAATAGATACAATAATGCGGCGCAAATTATACTCGATAATGTGAAACTTCGGTGAAAGCCACCGGGATTGCTGGTGTCCACATTCATATAAGGCATTATTTCTTAGTAGAATCAGCAGAAAGTGTCCAATTGTTTGATTCATTAGTCTCTACCAACCCACAAAATTCCTAAAAATCACAATCAATTGGTACATTAATCCGAAAATGAACATTATTTGCTCTATTCTACTGTAATGATTCCGCTAACCATGATCAGCGGTGGCACCTGTTAATTAATATAGGAGGGGGACGTTCTGTAACTTTCATTTTCTTTGTAATAAGATATTACAATGTCAAATAATGTCGAATACAAGACTAAATAGTGTGATAAACGATGTTAATTTATGTTGATATTAAGAACACTATCAGTGATGTTGACAAATATTTTGAAATTTGCAGTAATCAGTCTTCCAGTGAAGGATCATTAATCGGTAGAATTCCTCATAAGTTACTTTTCTAACATCTTTGAAATTACAAAAGAAAGGAAGAAAAACGCAGTTCCAAGATACGATTCCCATTCATTACGTGTTGTCTAAAGTGTCCGTTCGACAGTAACGACTAAAATCTCTGATTCTGTACTTATTAGGTTTCTCTTCTGGTCTATCATTTGCAGGGTAATGTTAGGATACCTGTACGTGTTACGTACAATGCAAAATCTGATTTTGTTGATTTTTTCGATTTGCTGATGTTAGCAAAGCACTTGATAGTGTCTTTAAAGTTTTTCCGGAGGTACCCTTCTGGGTTTGGGTGTGTTTACTGAATTAGATATGACTGTACAGTTAAAATGTTATTTTGGATGTATAATTATAGATTCCGTACTGGGACCTCAAGTGAGCCATTAATAAATCTGAAATAATGCTTTCCGCAGAACGTTTTACCGTGGGTACCGCTTATGAGGGATATTGACATGATAGTCTAATTATATTCCTATGGAAAGCAAATCCCATCGTGTATTCAGGATACCTGGATTTTTGGTATCTAATTTGTTATTTTCTATGCCAGTCGATAATCCCACATTAATACTAAATAAAAATGTGAACTGCTCAGGTTTTCATAGCCCCTAAATGCACCGGTTTATTTTATTAACATGAAAGGGATGATAATCCAATCCCAATAATATGAATTAGACCAGAAAATAACATAGTATGATAAAATTGGATGTTAATTAGGTAAGGGAGGACGATCTCGGGTACTTTTTAATTCTTCCAGTGGACTTGTTTTTGCACCGGTCATGAGGATAGGTAACCATTTAAAAATAGTTTCGTCACCTTATCAATCAACAGGTCCAATCTGTTCAAATCTTTTATTCATCGAGGCAATCAATCCGGTAACCAAGTCTTCCCATTGTAAAAGCAATTATAGTCAACTCCGTACTAACAGTCCGGCTACAACGGTACGGAATATGGCACTCAATTCAGTTGACTTTTTGTCACCCAACATTAGTTTCATCACGCTTTATTCCGTTATCGTCTATGGAGCCCGTACGTTGGCTCCCGTCTGACTATATCTGCTTCGGTAACCTTCTCCAACAAGATGCCAAAGGTGACCTAAGCGGGCAAAGTTAAAAAAATCAATTTACATTAATTTGGTCCCAATTAAGGAGGCAAGGTTTGTCCGCATTTTAAGGCAAAGTTTGTCGGAAAAAATCCATTTTGTCCGCCTTCATGGGTCCGGTACGCCACTGGTTCAGAAATCTAGTAAGTATCTCACTTGAACGCACTGTATTTATTCGTGTTTTTAATATGTTTGTTCATCAGTCAATACATTTAGATTAGTTAAAGTTCAATAGAAGAAAGTCCATCCCGCAACTGTTAAATTAGCGTAAAAATGTCCCTTTAGGAATCACCCACACATAAACTAGGTTATCAGACTACGTCAGTGTTGAGACACAAAATGTTTGCATAAAGTGTTCTTTACATACATTTGAAATTAAGCAGTTGTGGACTAGTAACAAACCATTTGGGTGGTAAATAGTTTGTCTGTGCCCATTTTTTGTATAATTTCTGAGGGATTTGGGGAAACGTGAAATTTTTTAATTATATTAACATTAAACTAGGCGTGGACGTTTTTGAAACATGCAATTTTTTTCCGATGCTGGCTCTGTAACTCAAAAAATCGGCCTTCATCATATGCTTTTTCATTTTTTTTGAAAGGTAGGGTCCTAATCTTCCCAAAAAATCCGTTTTACATAAAACCAGAGCAGTCGCTTTAAAAATAGCCATAAATTGACGTTTTGGGTGAAGTCATTTTGTACACAGTCTATGGAGAGTTATTTAGTGGGTGATTCCTACAATTCCATGCATCAGAACTGGCCCAAGCCTAGTTTGAGTCAGGTCACGATAAACGTGAATGTTGTTATATGTCTAGTACGTCATGCATGCAAGTTAGGCGTACATGTCTTTGTTTTCACAAAAAAACTATACGGCCACATTTCGTAACATTCGGGGGTGGGGTGGTAACCGGGGGGGGGGGGGGTAGGGGGGGGTAAGGTGGGGGGGTACCCACACTTTTGGGTGCATAGCCTGCATACAAGGCTTGTCCATGAAGAAACAAGACCCTAGCTCAGATATGTCATCATGCATTTTGACATTTTGCATGATTATGTAGGCCAAATTTTAGTTTTAAGGTGGAATTTCTGGGAACACTGAAAATGTCAGGATTGGTGCAAATGTGTCTAGAATAACATACTAAAAGTCCCCTAAAATCCTTTTGTGCTTTTTTCAGAAATAAGGGGCAAGTTTTGTACAGGTGTAAAATTACAAATATTAGAATTGTCCCTTAAAAATGTGTTCAACATTTTTGTGTCATGTCCCAAGGACATAAAAGTGTATGTTTGCCCTATCTACACCCTTTAGTTTTAAGTACTACAGACCTAAGTCATTCAAGGTCATATCCTGGGGTAAATATTTCAATGAAATTCAATGTCATTTGAAAAACACCAGATTCAATTGCTCGTAGGTCATATTAAACACAGAAAATGTTCATTGAAAATCACCTCACTTGATTTCAATATTGACATATAAGAGCAGAAAGCAGTGACCCCCAATGAGCCTGTAGAACCCCATCACAGTTGGCCCTGTAATTTTGCAGTAATGACCCTCACGGTTTAAATAGTCATTTGGTGTTCATGTACACTAGATGAAGATTGGGACACATCTTCAGAAGGGAATCCCGGACCATTCTGCAAATTTACCCCAGGATGACTTGAGCCTTTTTTACCATATAGGTTATTAAAACAAAAAGCCATAGATAGGCAAAACTATACCTTTTTTAATCCTTGGGAAATGACAAAAAATGTTGGAACACATTTAGGACAATTGAAATACTTTGTAATTTTACCCCTGTCAAAAATTTTGCCCCTTATTTCTGAAAAAGGCCAAAGAGGATTTTGGGACTTGTAGTATATTATTCTAGAACACATTTCGGCACCAATTCTGACTTTCAGTTGTTCCCAGAAATTTTACACATTTTCATTGTTTATTGTAGTAATACTCTTGGCCTAATGGGACCTGTGATGATTCCCGAGAACCTTGTCTCATGAGGATCGTGGTGTAAATTGCAATGATCCAAGTGCAAAAGACAATGGGAAAAGAAAAGCATGATATACACGTTTAAGGGATTGATCTCTTTAGTCCTGCATTATATAAAATCAAGTATGAGCAGATCTATTAAAAGACCTTACGATCAACATTTCAGGCACGTTTCGAAAATGGGCACTGTTGTTGCCTTATGACAAATCCCTGATGTGATGTGATTGATTAGAATTCGATTTCAGTGATTAATACAGAAACAAGTTGTACAGGGATGTGTTAATCTTCAAAAAAATACTAAAAATTACATAATTGGGTGCTTTTGAGGCCACTTGGGTGAACTACACCCCATTTAACTGCATGGGGTGCTTTTAGGCCTCTCTCTCACTGTGGAATCCACCCTATGCATGTGAATGGGGTTGGAGATCTTGTTAAAAGCACCGTTTTCAGTATTTGGTTGATTTTAAAACATTTGTAGTGCTTATATTCCATCCTTCTAAACCAGATCTTTTCTTTCACAAATGTGCTATCTTCAGAGATTAGCAACATAGGAAATTGCGGCAGAAGTAGTTTTTATCATTTCTGGTTCTTAATATTTGGCTACAAATGCTGTACTGATAGGAATTAACCTTCAATATATGAAAATAGGTGTTTTTCAGAAATTTTCCAGTCTCTTCAGGAATCACACCACTAAATAAAACTAGGTGCAGCAGACGACGTCAGTGTTGAGACAGTGTTGGCGTCCAAATATGGCCCTTGCCTAACTAAATGAAGAGTCACAAATGTTGATAAATTGTGTCTGTAAATGAAATTTGAAAGTTAATCATAATGTGTGGACTAGGAACAAACCCATTTGGGTGCGTAAATATTTGTTGTGCCATTTTTGTATAATTCTGCGGGTGGGGAGGATAAACTTGTGAAATTTTAATTTATATTAACATTAAACAGCGTGGACGTTTGAAAAAACAAAATTTTTCGATGCTCTGAACTCAAAAAATCAGCATTCTTATTTTTTTTTCAATGACTTTTTCATTTATGTTGAAGAGGTATTGTCCTAATCTTCCCAAAAAAAGGAAGTGGGAAAAAGAACAAGTTCTGTGTATTTTTTACTCCTTCTTTCCTCTGTCTTCCTCCCAATTCCTTGCTTCACCCCGTACCCCTTTCCATCTTAGCCGCTCTCATCTTCCTACGTTTAGTCTACTGGCTTCCTACTTCCCCTTCTATTCTTTCCCAGTCTTCTTTACTGCTGCGCCCCAATCCCATTTTGAATGCACACGTTCTTTTTCCTTTTATCCCTCATGACACATTACCTTTCCCTACTGTCTTTCTACCCCCCCTCCGGCTCACTCCTACCTTTATTTGTGACCGTGCACTCAGCAACCTTCACCTTCAGCTCACCATCATCACTTATTCTTTTCCTTGGTTTTAGTATCTTGCCCTGCCCGGTCTTGTCCTAGTGTGTATCCGTCTTTATCCCTATCACTTCTCCTCCAATCGTTTCTCTACACTTTCTCTCTCGCCCGCACTCCCTTTTTCCTTGTCCCGCCTTTTTTCCCTTTCTCTGTTACTTTTTTAGTCTCTTTTCTTTCGCTTTATAGCCGAGAAAATTGACGTTTGGTGAGAGGTTCATTTGTACACAGCTTATGGGAGTTATTTAGTGGTGTGTATTCCTACACTAAACTGGCAAAACTGGGACGCGAAACATGCAATATAATATAAAAATGGACATTTAACTGTTGTGAATTCCCGCTCCAGGTAGAACGAAGTTTTGTTATGGTCAGCAGTCGCATTTTTTCTGTAAATTACAACCCCCACCCCCCGCCCCCCCCAACCACCCCCCAGAGAACACCCCCCCACCAACCCCCCCCAACCCCCCCCCCCAGTCGAAATTTTGGGACGGAATGGATTTTTTTCGACAAATTGCCTTAAATGAAGCCACATTAATGTAAATTGGTTTAACTTCTGGGTCCCGCCTTATGGTCGGTACGCCATGGTTCAATCTCCTCTGTATACGGGATGACAAACCATTCCTTTAGTCTTTTCATATTGCCTGAAAGCTTGAAAGTCATTAAATTTCCCCCATTTTAGTCGCTTATAATTTTGGCAGGGGTTAACATCCTTATAACGTGCGTGCTGTAACGGGGATATGTAATTTTGGACATTACTGCCGATTCTCCGAAATAAGAATATAACTGAAATGTGGACACCATCAATGCCCGCTTGCTTTCACGAAGTTTCAATATAGACGTGATATTGACGCATATTGTATCATTAAGTAAACAAATACTTCTGTATATATAGAATTAACTTAATATTAATTAAAGTAAGATCGTTGTTCCCTACTGTTGATTCTGTCTATATACATTTTTTGAATTCTTTATTACTCTTACATAGAAGTCTAGGAACATTGTTTAATATAACATGCATTTAGGGACTATTGGTATAAACATGAGCACTTACTTACACATTGTGTTAACGCTTTTGGCTCTATGTTGGCATATAAAGTGAATGCCTCATTTTAGTAAATGTTAAGGATATCCACTAACGCAGAATATATAAAATTAGAATCATTTGATGCGAATACACTTTGGGATTTGAGAAGTGGTTACATTAGGAATATAAAATAACACTTAAAATTACAATCAAAAATATCCTATTCTAAAGGACTTTTAGTAAACACCACCCCAAAACCCATGGGAGTACCCGGAAAAGCTATTACGGGCATATTTTTGGATCTCACAAAAATGGTTCAGAAGAATTTCTAATATCAGAAAATGTATAATTAGATACCAAATTTATATAAGTAATCGAACATTCCATTCCCTTTGAGTAAAAACACCCCCGTCCTGGGTGTTCCCCCGGAAATAAAACTTGGGAATATTTGGATTGTAAAGCTCAGCTGAGTTTCTCATGCCCGAAAATGTATAATTAGGCATTCAAATCATTTAAATAGGGCATTCCTTACCTTTTGGTAAAAACAACCCTTCCTGGAGGGTACCCCCGGAAAAAGCACTTTGGGCATATTTTGGATTTTGTAAATAGCTCAGCTGAATTTATCATGCCCGAAACATAATAGGGACAATAACATGATTTTACATAGGACATTCCTAAACCTTTTCAATAAAAATATCCCCCTTTTGGGAGGGGAACCCCAGAAAAAAGTTACTTGCACTTTTTTCACAAATCGGTCGACGCCATCGTAATCAGCGGAAAAAATCGTTTGAGGATCAATTTCAATATAAAGTGGGCAACATTTCCCGCTTGTGCGTGAAGCCCTACCCTCTTGTCTATGGATCCTTTTGAGGGCGCACGGTCCAACAGGACAGCCTGATTGGTCGCAAGGCCCAGCGCCACGGAAAAAACGAGATCTATACGTGCTGACATTAGTCCTAATGGGACTATCCTTATTGTAGTAATGTATGGATTACTTCGCATAGGAGTTTGTATGTTTCCATGGTAGGTCTTACGAGACCTAGCTCTAGAGGAAAATTGACATCCTAGAAAATTGAGACGTTAGCCCGGATAAGACATGACTTTCCCAGATTGGAATCAAAAACCCCATAATGAGCACTATCCTAATGACTTTGTGACTGTGGTATTGCAACTGCTTTGCTGCAATCTTTGATTAGCCAATCGTCGAGGTACATGTACACTTGTAACTGCTGAGAAATGCAGGCAGGTGAGCCCCTGACACCACTTTGGTGAAGTCCATGGGGGCTGAGGATAATCCAAAACATAGAACTTGAAACTGGTAGCATTCCCTTGAATTGAAAACCTCAGGGACCTTTTGTATTTAGGGTGTATTGGTATGTGCAGCTAGGCATCTTTTAAGTATAGTTTGCCACCAGTAGTTCATTCCCAGACTTTGGGATATTGTGCGAAATTAATTGGCATTCGAAAATGAGGATGCCACTACAACTTGTTCAGAGGGTCTTGAATTCGAATTGGCCTCCATCCTTCATCTTTTGTGCAACCCAGGAAAAGGTTCTTCGAATGTAAAACCCATCTTGTGCACTTGGGCCTGTAACTAAATCTTAGCGATTTTTGTAATAAAGCTCGACCTATTCTAGCGAGTGCTCTTGCGGACCGGTCGGAAAGTTGTTTTAAGACTTCTCTGAATTAGGTGGGCTGCTCGACATTCTATTTGTAAAGAAATTGCTTTACCGCACAAATCGTCTGTGTGATGTTTCCCAATTTCTTTGCAAACATTATTAATCTTCCCCCCCCCCACAACCAGAAAAGCTCTGCTTGAGTTAGGTGTCAGAAATGTGGCGCTTGTCCCTTTCGGTCCTAAGGACAGGACTGAGACTGCCTATTTAATGGCTTTTGAAGCTGTGACCTTCTCTGCCCATGGATGTGCACTTGTTTCCAGAGAATGTGATCCCTTTGTTATTTGTCACTGCCTTGTACGAGTGCTCCTCTTTTGCGTATGGTTGTGAATTCGCTTGAAAGTCTGAGGAAACTTCCCTGCCACATAATCGCTAGTTGCTCTAGCAAATTATGCTCTCGGTACCTTGGTGAACTCATCATGAAAGAGGGATTTCCTTCTAGCGGTAATTTCCTCAATTCGTCTGCCGCTGTGAAGAATCTTTGAACTGCAACTGAGAGAGGCAAAAGCCGTCTCCTAGCACCGTAGCTCTGCAGAGACCGAATGGCCGGACATATGCCATGGCATTGCCCGCTAGCGTTAAATTCCATGAACCAGATTCAGAGCTTCTCATTGTACATATGCGGTTCTGATAATTTGTGTTGACAGCATTACCATTAAAGTGGAATGTAATGATGATCCATCAACATCCTAGCTAGAATTCATCAACATTGTGGAATTCCCCTTTGACGATACGCAATCGGCATCCCGAATCACAGGTTGCTTCTTGCCCCAGATCTGGATACTTCCAGCCTTTTTACCGTATTTTTGCAGTTGTGTCGGCCAATTCCAACTTTGCTTTGTAATCTTTGATAGGGACGGTAAACTGGTATTTTTCAAAGTCTTCCTCTTGTTCGAAAAGTCTTGAATCCTTCGCACTGAAAGCTGACAAAGTGATCTTTTTTTCGCTATTGCTTTTGACATGGGATACTATCTAAGGGCAAGCTGGTATTGAAGAATCTTTCTTAGGTTTGTACAAGGCAGCCGATACAAAAAAGAAGAATGCTCCTGGTTTGTTTCTTCCAAACTCAACCCCTGAAAGTATGCAGTAATTGTCTAATTACGGAAGCCAATCTAAGATCTTCTGCCACGCATGTCTCACTTTGCCTCCAATTTATCCGACTGGATTTCATAGTTACTGTGGGCATCTCTGGTTTCCGAGCTTGCATGTTGTCAATAATATCAGAGTCATTCTGTGGCTTTCTGCAACGCTTAATGACACGTTAATGTTCATGTTACTAGCCAATGTGGTTTCCACTTATCAAAAATGGAGTTCATAATGACTCCATCTTTTATCTCTGATTGTAGTTTTTCCATATGCAAGATGACAAATCGACGCATTAGAGTCATTTCATAGTCCTCTCTATCAGCACTTTTCTTGGCAGTACTTTTCGGCTTCTTTATGTTTCTTAATAGCGAGGTTTGCAGCTTGATTTTTTTCAGTAGGTTTTGATGTTTTTTGCTCTTGGCGATCAAAAACTTCTCTGGTACATTGGCATACTCTCCATGGATCAATTGTTCTTAGCGAAACAAAACTACAACAAATCCCAGTATTGTGTATAGATAATGAACATTAAAAGGCTCGCCACCCATCAAGAGGAATAATGTTCCCTTAAAATTGCTGCAGTTTGTCGTCCCACCACTCAAGGGACAATTTATTTAGGGGATTTTAAGTATGAACTAGAAGTATCAGTCCTCTGAATGTTAGTATACACCTGCCATCCTAGGGAGTCTTAAATTTAAATCACTTTCTGGAAAGTTTACACTCCACCACCCAAGAGGGTATGTAACGCACCCTTGATTGTACAATGATATGCTTATTTTGTACCCCACCACCATCAAGGGAGGATTTTTCAATGACTCTGGATAAAAGCCCACCACTCAAGGGGGTCAATCCCACTTCAATATCGATATGACCCACCACTCAATGGGGATTATTGTTATTATGCTACTATTACCTCATGGTTCATACTGCCACCAAGGAGGGATTTTTACCAGACTATGTGAAGTAGTAAGATCAAAGAACCTCGATAGCGAAATTCACACGAAAAACAGCTTAATTGGACTGCGTGTACTACCGACAATCGTCAATGTGATTTTCAGCCACGATGTGGTTAAGCTTACTCACACCAAAAACACTGTCTCATCGATCTTTCGTAACTCATCTCGACAATGGTGTTGCAATACAACGTATATATATATATCGTGTGAATATGAAAATTATTGCTGAAAATTGTCCCTAAACTGTTAAACCTTATTTTTGGTCCAGGTTTCATTCTTTTTCTGCGCTCGTCTGCGCCCGGTGTAAAGAAACTGAGTGTCCCCCATGAGAGAGTGTCCTAGCTACCATAGCAACATGTACGGAATAAACCGTGACCTTGTAGACGAGGCCATTTGGGGACAGTGCTGAAACAAATGATGCATACGCACTCAATGGAGAACACAATAGACAAATGGGTGGACGGACACTGTAATATATGACACCGGGAAAAACTGGTTACTTCCAGGTTTGGGGATAAACGATACACACAGATTTTAGTCATGGGCGGTATGGTCCAGTAATTCGGGAATTATGCCATAACGTTAGAAGTCGGAAGTGTATGGAAACATGCCATCGAAAAAAAATATAAGGATCGTATACAAAAAGGCGAGGCTTGACAGAAGAAATATATACAATACTGTATTACACTCTATTTTGGCTTTTATTATTACCTTACATCGACAATTTTACAATATGCTAAGCAGTATCAATTCAAATGCATCCTCTTAAGGTAACTTCTAATGTCCTTATTCCCTGAACATTTCAGAGACAATATCACATTAGATCTAATCGTCAGTACCTGCACCCACTGCATTTGGCACACCTTACTCAAGGGTTTCCACCCGGAGAGGTACTTTCGCACATTTCATATTGCCACAAACTTGAAATATTTTACCATGATTCACGATTCATTTGCTATTGCAAAAAATACAGCGTTCACCGAACGCATGTATCGTCTGTCGTCAGGGTTTGTGGATGGGGACAACGGTGACATGAAAGTCAAAGGTCACATTAGATCAAAGGTCACATGAGGTCACCAACACACGGGGGAAATACCCAAGGACCATTGCATGCAAGTGTCATGAAAATTGATTGGCGTGTGGAAACAGCGGGCCATTATGTGGTTAACAATGTTGACCACAGATAGAGACACAACCAAAGCAGTCATGACACAAAAAAGTCATGAAAGAGTATGAAATTAAAATCCTTCATCCAAATGGTGTATATTTTGGAAAATAGAAGAGCTTTGTTTAGATGAGAGCATTAAAATAGCATCACGGCCTTCAGGAAAGACAGAATTTTAAAATATGGATGTACATCTTTCAATATATACAATTCTCTCTGACCTATGTCATCTCAGATCACCATGGCAACTGTGATAGATCTCATCATCAATTGACTGTGCTGGAGTTGTTCTGATGAAGCGTGTCTACACATCCACAAGGTGGTAAAAATCCTCAATGTAAAAAAAATGATTGTTCATATTCGCTATTAATGTTTTTCAAACACAACAAGAAGTAGTGCATTAATTTGAATACTCATAAAAAAGCAGTATGTGATTCCCTAACATGCGGTGGAGCCCAACCATACATCCATTAATTTGAATATTATATCGTAATAAACATCCATGTACCGGAGTAAACACGCTAAAAATGATACCAACAAGATCATAGACAAAATTCCTCAAAGTTCTTTCACGTTGCAGAATTTCGGAAGGACAGTTGAATCCCTGTTTGTCTGGTCCATGTATCTTAGAGTGGTTAAAAATGTTATGACCCGATATGAGAATGATTAATGATGAAATCAAAATCCCGTCTCATTCCCAACTGCAACTGTTCATCCCGCGGGTTTGTCCCCTTTTGGGGTTGCTGACATCAATTCCTCCAACCCTTCCCAGCACCTAGCTTAAATAAAGGTTTGAAACAAAAATATCTGCGCTGACGTAGACCTGAAATGACCCATTAATACAAACAGTGATGACTTGTAATGTTTATTAAAGCAATTGCCAGTAAGTGTCTTAAGTTTGCAAATGAGTAGAATTTAAAATCATAAGCTTCAGGGAGGATACACAAGGGATAGACCAAGTTACTTGATCTGAGCTGATACTGAGACTACTTTTACCTCTACCTACAGACTTCAATTTCTCAGCATTTAGTCCATAGAGACATGAAATTACATTTCTTCTGTAAAACCAAAATTTATTGTATATACCAGCTCAAATCTTTGGGGAACATAGTACGCACTAAAATTAAAACTAGAGACTAATTGCATATAGGTCGTGACCCATGGGTTCTTCTGACCAAGTTCTGTGATCATCAGGGTAAGAAAAGAACAAAATGAAATAACCCGTAGACTATACGTGGCCTTATCACACAGGTTAAGTGTACAGAAGGGCAAAAAACCAGATGCAGGAGGGATTAGACGCTAGCTGGCGATTCGATCCCAGAATGCTTGCAGGTTTACTAATTGGCGATTTGGGGGGCATGTTTTACCGATCGAATGAACACTTGCTGACGACTGATCCAAAATCTGTGTACAACCCCGGGGGTACAACCCATATAACCCGGGAGCTAAAAGACATTTGTAACACATCTCAAGTACAAAAGGTTTGAGTGATTAAATATGTTGATAGACTGACAGGGACCCCTGAAACGCGATTCTTAAGTGCCACAAATGGTGCCTTAAGGAGAGGGGGCCAAGACAAAGTTTGTACAGGGGTCAATTTTTAAATTGATCCAATCATGTTGAAAAGTATACCATGTTATTTGTCTAACCACAAGGATTCAGGAAAGGTATAGTTTATACTATATACAACGTAAAATTTAAGAGTTATAGGCTAAAACAGCAAAAATCAATAAAAAGGGTCAATTTCAGTTGTACATGGGTCAAATTTTTAAAAGTTGCTCCGATTTAGATAAAAAATGGTGCAAATTGTTGA
Organism: Ophioderma brevispina; assembly: GCA_023653785.1. Taxonomy (NCBI): domain Eukaryota; kingdom Metazoa; phylum Echinodermata; class Ophiuroidea; order Amphilepidida; family Ophiodermatidae; genus Ophioderma; species Ophioderma brevispina. The sequence goes on along the minus strand of JAMKCH010079112.1, from coordinate 31,570 downwards.
TGGAGTTCATAGGATTCAAATAAGGAATAGTTTTGACTGTCTAAAATGCATAGTTGGCGATGTAGGGGGCACAAAAGGTCAATGTCCATTGCATTCAATGGGGCTTGACCTTGTTTCCCCCTACTTTCTTAAGCAAGCATTTGAGACACTCAAATCTATTCCTTATTTTGATCCTATGAGCTCCACCAATAATTTGCACCATTTTTTATCCAAATCGGAGCAACTTAAAAATTTGACCCCTGTACAACCAAAATTGACCCTTTTTATTGATTTTTGCTGTTTTTGGCTTATAACTCTTAAACTTTACGTTGTGGATAGTACAAACTATACCTTTCCTGAATCCTTGTGGTTAGACAAATGACATGGTATACTTTTCAACATTGATGTGGACAATTAAAAATTTGACCCCTGTACAAACTTTGTCTTGGCCCCCTCTCCTTAAAGGCACGATCAGTGATTTGCTAAATCAGAAAATCAAAAAAGTCAGATTTGTCTATGTCTGTAACAAATATAGTTCTTCTAACATCCCCTACAAGTGATAGGACCAGAAGCAACCTAATAAGGACAAAATCGGATATTTTAGTCATTAGTGTCCGAACGGACACTTACTACAACACGTAAGTGAATGGAGATTCCTATCTTTGAACACTGCCGTTTTCTTCCTTTTCTGTCAATTCTTTAGTTGGAAAAAATAAACGTATGATAAATTCTACACGGCTTATTCTCCTGCACTTTCAAAGCTATGCCTGCCAATTTCAAATATTTTTACTCTTTGGATAAATCACTGATAGTGTCTTTAAGGCACCATTTGTGGCACTTAAGAATTATGTTTCAGGGGTTCTTGTCAGTCTGTCTACATATTTAATCACTCAAACCGTTTATACTTGAGATGTGTTACAAATGTCTGCTAGCTCCTGGGCTAATATAGTCGGTGGCCAAAAATCCATGAATAGCAGACTTTGGTCCAAAACAAATCCCTGGGACCAGTTACATGGAACTAGTTACAGTTGGTATTGTTTTTGTTGCTGTCCTTTTTTTAGTTCAATAAAGATTGTAGCAGACAATTTCTGATGGATAAAATAATTTACCTGCATTTGTTGTTGTACAGGCATTTTTGGTAAAGTCTGGCCTGCTACTGTCACATTAATTGTGCTCGGTTGACCCTTATCTGTGGACAAAATACATACAATCATTTAATACTTTATAAAACTCTTGTAAATCGCTTCGTACATGTCCCACTACAATCAGCACATTCTGATGTAGTACTTCACAATTGTGATATCACCCACTAATATAAACACAACTGTCGAAAAAACACGGGATCTTGTTATGGCAAGAAACATTACAACACAAAACAGCTCTTCTTAATGTGGACTATAAATCAAACTTTCACATACAAATTTTAACTACTGGGTTGCAAAATTGATAATACTTGGCGTATTTGAAGATGACATACGACACTACATTTGAAAATAGTATATTTACTTTTCTTTGCGTCTTCAAGAAGCTGATGCAGTCTTTGTTCATAATGCGCCCTAGAGAGATCCAGTCCCGTATGCAGTTGCGTCAAATACACCGTCTCAACGTCATGGAGTCCTGACCAGATCCCTGTTCGATTCTCGTCACTGGGTCTCGTAACAGAAGATACCGTAGAAAGTTCAAGGAAGCTAACACTCTGTTAATAAGAACACGCAGAGATACAAGATCCTACACTGTTAAAAATGTTCCTAATTTTACCAGACTTTACCTTTTAAATTACGGTAAACCCCAATTATTCAATAATCGTCACGCTTTATTACCATACCTAACATAAAATTACACCTGGAAGACTGGAAGCAGAAAAATGTAAATAAACAGTGGCTAAAAAATAATACTACACATTTTGAAAAATAGTATTTATACGCTGACCGTGATTATATTTTCCGTAATATTACGTTCTTTTGTAACTTACTTGTTTTTAATGTAAGAATACGAACTATGAAAATCATTTCACCTATAAAATGTGTTAAATAACGTCGTAAGTAACGTCATTAAAAAAATGCAAAATCTTATTTTCCCTATCATTTTAAAAATAGTTTTAAAAACTCTTTTCCTCCTTTTTGTATTAAATTTAGTTTAATTTGAAAAAAGTAGTACACACACTTAAATATATTTAATTTTAGCATCTGCTATCAGTAAAATCATGTAGTGTTAGTGGATAAGGTTAAGGACTTGTAATCTTAAGGCACTGGTTCGCATCTATGTAAGGTACATGTTTAAGTTTATTCATCTCATGATGAAGTAATAGGTGACATTAGAATGTTGTAACACTTACGCATATAAAACAAAGTATATAAACTGGTTTATTTATTTTTTTTTTTTTATTTCTCTTCCCGTTTTTCCCTTGTTTATGCTTTTTTTTTCTCAAAATGTTGCCTGAATAAACTTTTTTACAACAACGTGGTAACGTAATACAACGTTTGATGCCCATAGCTACCATGTTTAAAATTTGGTAGAGGATTTGTATAACGTTTTTAAATTCTTAATATGTTTAAACAATCAAAACCAACAGTAACGTTGAAGCTGATGAATTTTAACGCCGTTCTTTATTTACGTTCCATGAATGGTTTCGTATTTTTACGGCTCCATTTATTTTACGTTCTGCATGTAGTGATTCCCAGCCTGCCAGGTCCCAATGCCTTTTTTTTTACAGTTTTATTTTAACAGTTTAGTTTGTTTTAAACAAAGTGAAAAAGTGAACTGTGAAGCGTATAAACCACATTGTGCCAAATGTAATGTCAAAACATTTTTTCATTGCCTAATGGTTAATTAAATCAATACGGAAGTTTATTTTTTTTATTTACAAGTGGCATCTCTTTTTAACGTACAATCCTCAATTTTTTTAGCAGGAATCCGTGTAATCAATGGACCACCACAAATTGAATCGGAACCAACCAAAGTATTTTTTCTTTCCTCTTCTTTTTCTACCTCTACTTACCTCGGAACTGTCATTTTTAAATGCTCTACAGAAGGTTCCTTCCTTTCGCACATATATTTTCTTTAAATAATGCATACATCTTCCTCTCTAGCTCTATATATTATTTCGAGGGTTGACAACAGAAGGACGTAACTCACTTTTTGGTGATTTTGAGGTTTTGGTACCAAAAAAATCTGTAACACCTACATATTCTGAAAACCATGAAGCCTTAACTCAAGTCTACTTCCTATTGCCTATAAAGCAAAATAACACTTCACCACATCTCATTGGTGCACACTTTGTTTACTAACAGAAAGCCTTAACTCTGAGTTACGACCTTCTGATGGTAACTGTATTTGGCCAAACAATGAGCTTGCACAATTGCCAGAATTGCAACAGCTTTTTAGCTCCCTATCCACTTACCGTGTTGTTCCTAATAAACGCCCCTGCTCTAATAAACGCCCCCCTACGATTTTTGGATAAAACAATTCAAGAACATGAGTTAAGCTTACCTAAATCACATGATTTAATGGCCGGGACTGCCGTAATCCATATCATAATCGCTGTCGTGCAGTTGTAATAGTTAATTAGTATGGAATTTTGACCTCGGGAGGAGCGAAAACAGCTCCCCTTGCTCGTTCATTTGTATTTTAGTAATCAGTGAAAATAAGGGTGTGTAAGGTGATTTTTGCGGGATTTTGACTTTGTAATAAAACGCCCTCCCTTTTGAAAAATGCACCATCCCCGGGGCGTTTATTAGGAACAATACGGTATATTGATGATTTCTTTTAAAACATTCCAAAGGGATGACATGCTTAAACAACATGACACTTGTTTATGTGCTTGAACTAATACCTAATTGATTTATGAGCATAATCTGGCGCTTATACAAGGGAGTGCCACATGTTACAATTCACTTGTTACAACTGTATTTTCTTGGTGGACATCAGTTAATTTTATCTGCAGTAAATTTAGTATTTTTGAAGATACTGCTAATACAAGTTATTGGGTATACATCTGTGAAGAATTTTTTCTTAACCAGAACCTCTTTATATCGGATCTATCATCTGACTCAGGTGAGCATTTTATGATTTGGCTTTCTGATAAAGTTTATACTATAGGCCTACATGTATACAACTGTTACCAACTTAATGTATTGCCAAAAGTTATTATTTAAAAATAACTGTATTATAGTTATTTTATTAAGAGAAAACAGTTTATCAATTTATAAACAAAGTTAGTTTGCAATGAGGGCAATTTTAACACTAGGATCTGCTTAACATTACTATTACCCATTTGTATTATTATTGTTTATAATTGAATCAGGTGTATAGTTTCCTAATATATAATATTAATTGTATTTGCTGTTACATTTATTATTTGCTTACATTTATTTACTTTACTTCTTACTTTATTCTTACCTACTTACTTTATTTTTGTTTCGCTTGATTTCAATAGACGTACGAGTCAATGTAACCATTTTGTAAGTGCATTATGTATGGTTTACATTTTTGCCTGCTGCTAGATGAGTGTGTAAAAAGAAGCATACATGAAAAAAATTGTTTGAACCAGTGTATTGTTGCTAGTTCTTAATAATTGGCTTTATTACTTACAACCGTAATATCAACAGCCAACTTACTGAACGAAATTGGAACGGTGAGATAGATTGATCTGTTTCTAACAATTTGTAGGTTGATGAGAATGGAAACAAGTTGAGCATCATTCTTGGTTTTCAGAGGTAGCTCATTGCCCTCATTTTGATGCATGAATTTAATTTTTTTCAAGTTTTGTATATGTAAATGTACTATGTATAATTCATGAATTATACATAGTACATTTACATGCAGTAAAGAGCCTGCTTATCATACAAATACAACGGCATTTGATCTAGCGCCTTCTCAAAACAAGGTCAAGCGCTTTACAAAATAGAGATTAATTACTATTTAGCCTAAAACATAGTAATACAACAGGTATTGTAAAAGAATGAACCGTGAGATAAGTACTTAACATCAAACTATAAAATAAAAACAAAAAGAAAACCTCGCACAATTAAATATCATGTGAGGCAATAACAAAAAACTAATTTAAACACACAATCAACTCTGGAAATAGATGAATTTTAGAGCTTTCTAAAAGTAACAATGGACGTGGAGTGGCGAAACAGAGATATGCAAAGAGTTCCATAGGCTAGGGGCCGCATTGCTGAAAGCCTGTCACCCACTGACCTATTTGTGCGGGAAACAGTGAGGAGCCTGTCTTTCATCTGCAGATCGCAATCCTTGCCTGCCAGGAATATACAAAGATAGATTGCGACCAGTAAGATGGCAATTGGGTCCAGAAATGCCCTTGTAAGTAAGAAGCATAAGCTTTAAAACCGCGTCACTAATTGGTAGCCAATGGAGGGCTTTAAGGAGTGGTTGGCTGGTGTCCTTCTCTCAGATCTGAAACACCAGCCTGGCTGCTTTATTCTGCAAATCTGAAGTTTACTCCGATCTCTGGTCCGACCTTCCATACAGAAAAAGAAAAAAGTGAATTGTCATAGTCAATGCGAGATAAATCAGTGAACGGAAACGAGATGATACAACTCTTTTAAATTTGATAAAGGCGGCGGCGGATCCGTTAAATATTGCGAAGGGGAAGTTACAGACTTAATGATACCTTACGGTTTCAGTCATAGACACATTGTCTGGTCAAACACGACACCAAGGTTCTAATTGCCCGAGGACTGGGAACATCCCCACTGTCCCGACCCTGATGGTAATAATCTTTGAGCGACTTGTGTTAAGGATTGAACATACGGCGTGGAAAAATTCTGCTGTCTTTTCATCAGTCAATTTGCGTTTTTAAGCGCATCCCCTCACTTGCTTAACTCAATCCCAAGAGTTTTTTACAGTCATGTTGGCATACCATCATCTTAGGATCAAATGTCAATAGAGCTGCACATCATACATGTGGTAAGCAAAATTGTGCTTCCGATGATTGATGCCGATACAGTAGGTGTACATTATGAAAAGAGAGGCCCGACCACAGAACCCTGAGGAAGACCGAAAGGGAGATGATGCTTGTTTGAAATGGCATCCCCAATGCGCACACCGAAAGAGTGGTTTCTGCAGGTAAGACCGAGATATTCGCCACTGTAAGGCAGTACCGTGAATTTTGAAGAATCACTTAACCTATCCAAAAGATGGCATTATCACAGTATCAAAGCTGCAAAAGATCTAGCATCACAATAGCAACTGCCTCACTGTTGTGAAGTGCATTGGGCATATCGGTCGTTGACAACGCAGAAGTGGCCTTTCAGTGCTGTGTCGTTCTTTGTAATGCTGACTGAAGACTTCTCATAAGTCTTTGAAGAGACAAGATAATCTTTATCTGGGCCTCACATTTTCTCCATGAACTTAGCCAACGCAGCTTCCCGGAGCTTAGCTGGGAAAACACCAAGGTGTGCGGATAGACTTGTTATGAATCAGTGTTAATGGCTCATCCAGAGTTGCAACATTCTCCTTAAGTAACACCACATGGAATGGTGTCTAAGGAACATGATTTTGCTGGAGGTTTGACATAATCCCCTTGGTTACCACCCTCTTCAACAGTGACTTGATTAAACTCATTATGGGAACGGTCTCATCAAGTATTGTCCGCTGGATATTCATGCGAGTTGGACCTGGATAAGTATCAAGGTCCGCTCTGATTTTTGTATAGCCTTGTCCGCTGAAAAACCTGGCAAATGAGCGACTTAGTTCAGTAGCTGAATTACAGTGAGGAAGTTGTTTAGTTTTTGGGGTTCAGAAGCTTATTCCAGATTAAGCAACATGGTTTCTGTTGTTACATTTTCAATTGTTCTCTGTTAATAAACCTCCTTAGCAGGATGAATGAGTTAACCAGTCAACTCTGATTGTACAGTGTATGCATCCAATCGACACGGTTCCTCGTGTTTTATTACCCTACCAATTTTCTCTCTAAACGTCGACGTTCACGTCTGGCATCATCAATACTTTAATAACCAAGGTGATCGTTGTCTATAATGCGGGAACGCTGTTTGAGGAGGGGCATGGGAATCAAGTACCTAATCAAAGATGCCCCATTTACCAAGCACCTCATCAACTGAGCCCTCACCAAGGTCAAGACTGCCAATCCTGGATGATATGTCATTTGAGAAAGAGTCCTTGTCAAGATTCTTTATATTCTGATGGTGCACATCGTTCTCTATGAGTGGTGATTTCGGGCTGCTAATCGTACATTAATCAAACGATGATCAGAGCCCAGCCCAGGCAAGAGATCCCACCCAGCACTACCCATCTTCAAGACGAGATATGCTCAGGTCCAGAGTGTGACCATCTTTATGGGTATGGCCATAGATATGCTGATGAAACCATTAGCAGCCCAGCCAGAATCTCCAAAAAATGAATCGGCTCCGGTTTTGCGGGGAGGTCGACATGTACGTTGAAATCACCCAGCCGTATCGTTTTAGCGAACAGGAGCAATCTCAGTAAGGAAGGTATCAAACTCATTTAAGAATTGACTTATTTTTGAGACCATTTTCCCTGGAAGGTGGTGGACGATACACATGGAATGGTCTAACACTAGTTTTTGTTTATTACCACACAATCATGCTCAAAAGAAGGTGTTTTAATGCCTGTGGTGTATTTTGAATGTGTTAGGCAAGTTTTGTGGATTATATCCCAACACCCCATGGTCATCAGACTAATGTCCTGGGAAGTGCAGGAGGAATATCCCCTCATGGCAGCAATCTCAAGCAATGACCACAGGATCGCTTTTCATCCAACCCGGTTTTCAGTTATCACAAAAAATGTCCACATCATGCGGCTATGGGACAAAATGTTAGTGCAAATCGTCTCAATAATTTCATCATAAATAGGAGACCGTCCTTTTACGGACAAAACGGGCATTCCATAGACTGATGTTGAGAAAATTTTCATTGTTTGGTAAATGTCACTGATGTTGCTGGGATTTCCGTGTTGACTGCCCAGTCATGATGGGATCCATTTTTGTTTTAGAATGTTCTGGACTAGCTGAGGTGCTGTCGGGGTCCTGGATGGTAAATATATTGATTTAAATTACAATGTTGGCCCATTAATGTGTAATGGTAGGTGTTATCGATCTCCCTGTTGAATGTTTGATGGTGCGACTTCACTACTGGCATGATTCTGCGTTTCATGTGCTTCCCTCCCCGATGGGCTCTCTGTCCTGATGAATTTTCATACTCATAATCCAAACTACAATTACAGAAACCATACATAAGAATTAAATTACAATTTCTTAAATCAACATTCAGATAGTGTAATACAAGAATAAAATTACAGATAACTTATACAAGAAGTGCTGTAAAAAGTATCAGAGCTGTGTTACCGCAGGTCAAGGTCAGCGAACACGTCTAAATGCCGCCTCAAAAAGACCCAAGCATAATGGCATAGACCGCTGATCAAATATCACGATGCAAATATTAACATTAAAAACCTTAAATCAGCAAATATAAAAAAGCAAAATTAGCATAGCCGGCAGTTTATAAAATAAATCCGAAGATAACCGCCGGATGTGCTGTACAGGGCGCGACGAGGAGCATAGCCGGCAGTTTATAAAATAAATCCGAAGATAAACCGCCGGATGTGCTGTACCAGGGCCGCGACGAGGACGCTTTTGCTATAGGATAATGAAGGTGACACACGATGAGACAAAAAATAAGACAAAAAAAATTTTCATCCAATCCATAGACCCCATCTTTGTAAAAGATGGTCCATCCACATGATATTGTATGTTAAATGTATCACTAACTTTCAATCTTGTGGAATATGAATTATTTAACCTACATGAATATCGTACTCATTGTGCAGTCAATTTGCGTTTCTGGAAAAGTTTACTTTTCTTTCATTTATAAACATTTCATCTTGAATACTGATCGCAAGCTAAAATTTATTAATTATAAGTTGCAAATGAATTAAAACCACTTATTTGAGTCTCTAAATCTGATTGAAATAATGTGTCAAGCATAGGCATGATTGAAGATGTAACTCACAGATTACCGTGTTCAGTTACCGTCAGGACGTAACTCAGCACTTAAAGGTGCACGAGAGATTTTTGAGGCACCCAAATATGTGTCATAATAGCAATTCATTAGAGTCAGCCAACTCAATAGATTTCTTACCCTGTTTTGGCTACAGAAATGGCTTAAAAGAGAGAGAGAAAAGAGGATATTTCTGAGTGCCTATATTTCAATATAAAACATAGGTTGAATTTCGTATTGTCCTATACAAAATTAGAATGTTCACATTTTTTGTACCAAAGAAACATATCTCAGCTTAATCCTTTCAGATGGGGTTTTTTTGATGGAAAGCTTTAAGTCAGGGCAAAAATCATACTTTCGATTGTAGGTACACCTGATTGTGAAATCTCTCGTTTGCAACCTTTAAAGAAAGATAATATTAAAGAACTTCTTTAATTCTGCTGTTCATAATAAAAATTTGTTCTTTGTTTACTAAAGTTTATATGTTTGCTTACAGTACCATACCGTATATGAGCTTTATGAGATGTTTACATTTTGAGTAATGAATAGATTTGCTTAGAAAATATTAAGCATCACATTTCTCAAAAGCAGTATTTTTGAGTTAAGGCTTTCTGATTGTCAACCCTCGATTTGTCAATCAAAACATCCGTTTTATTAATGAAATGGATCGGCTTCATCCTCTGTGTTCAATTACATTCACAAATCAAATGATTTTCGAATATATGCTTTTGGTACAACACAAATATTCATAATCATCGGTACGATTTTTTTCTTTTTAAAATCGCCTTTGTTTCAAACACGATAATCTTTCCAGATTGCAAATTTCACAAATTCTTCCAAAGGTAAAGTACAACTCGCTTCTGAAATAAAGTTTAAACATTGTCTTTGCTGTGTTAAGACATCTTTGCTGTGTCAAGATATCTGAAGCTATCAACAAATGGGAAAGTTGTATCTCTGATGAAAGATCTTGGGCCATCACCAATAGGCTTATGCTGAATGATCCGAAGACGGAGATTGTGCACTTTCATTCTAACCATCGCACACCTTCTGGTCTATCACCTATTGTTATCGATGATGCCAGAATTTACACTGCAGCCAGACTCTGCTAAAGATCTTTAAAGGGGTATTTCGTGATCCACAACCTAATCCCCCGACTTACCTCAAAAAAGTTGAGATTTTTACATCAACTGAACCGTTAGAATTAGTAATCCACCTGTACCTATGCAAATTCGGTCGTATCTGTAAGGAATTCGCTATATTTTCTGTCCGTAAACTTTGGGAAACAAGCAATTGCTCTTAACACAAAACCGCAAGATCGGGATCAACTCAAACTTTGTGAATAAGCTTTTCTCAAGGATATCTAGTGAACAATGGATAAAACAGTAGGTGCTGGAAATCACGAAATGCACCTTTATTAATGTTACACCAGTAGGACACTTCAAATGAAATATCACAGGAACATTGCACGCTCTGAGTCTCTTGGAATCTATAAGATTGGATGGATCCATACGTATTTAGATCAACCTGACAGAACGCTTTGTTCATGCTTTTGTGTCAACTAGATTAGACTGTAATAATTCCCTGTGTAGTCTTCCCTTCAGGCATAATGCACCTTTACAACGTGTACAGAATTCAGTAGCGAGACAGTCTCCATGACAAACCGATATGATCACATTTTGCTTGTTGTGAAAAATCTACACTGGCTAAAAGTAAAAGACTGCATCCGTTTCAAAATCTTACTCATTACCTGTAAGATACGAAATGGTATGGCTCCCAAGTACCTCGAGGAACTTATCTCAGACTCAGTATAATCCAAGTATTTCTCTACACTCATCATCGAGAGGTTTTCTTAGTGCTGTTCCACCAAGTAAGACTCTGTATGGGAACCGGTGTAAAAGAAGATATAGTCCGCCGGGAGCCACAGTCCGGGCTCCATAGACGATAACGGAATAAAGCGTGAAACTAATGTTGCGTGAAGAGTCAAATGAATTGAGTGCCCTATTCTTTACCGTTGTAGCCGGACTATGGGTACGGCAGACTATAATTACTTCCAGGGCTTTTGCCATAGCAGCTTCCCATATGTGGAACAGCCTTCCGGTGGATGTTAGAAACGCACCAACTGTTTTTAAAACTTTTAAAACTAAAGACATACCTTTTTATCAGTGTGAATTGGCCTTAAGTTGGTCTTATATTTATTTGTACTGTATTTGAATTAATTTGTAAATTAAGAAACTGCATTTTTTGTGTTTGTACAGTGCTTAGAAACTATTATTATAATTCAGCTTAAGGTTAAGCAATTATCACTATTAGTTTTCTGCCAGGTAGACCGAGGATGAATTTTAATTAATCTTTCCCGGGAGCTGTGCACGCCACACAGCGTGTGAAAAAAAAGTGGCTTGGCCAGATTCCGAACAGCGCCTCGGAGATAGGAGCGAAGATATCTATAGATGTTAGTTCCGAAAGGACCCTAAACCGCACATTTTTTTCCCAGCACTCGTGTGCGCTGGCTATCTCCCGGGACGTTAATAAATTTATGTCCTACCTGGAGAACTAAATGGTTAAAATTTCAAACGCATATAAAATTATGTAAATATACTGTTCTGAAGCGATGGACACCTTTCGGACCTAACACCTGGAGATGATACTTCACTTCTCTCTACCACCACTCAGCTTCACGCTCAGAAGAGCGTCTGTGCTGTAATACAGTAGAACTACTCTGTAGTCCAATTGGTTTTTTTTTTTTTTTTACTTTACTTTTTTCCAATTGGGGGTGTGTGTTTTTTTCCCCCAAATTCCCCAATGCCCAATCGAGCAGATCGGGTCCTACCCCCCTGCACTTTACATGCGTTCAATTGGAGGGCGCGATAACTACCCCGTTAATTCGGGCGGGCGTACCTGGTCAATGGACTACTTACTTTCCTTTGGGGTGAGATGATAACGTGGTTTTCTATGGCGAGTTCCGTCCAAAACCTGGCGGACCCTAATATATATGAATGTCATCATTTGAACCAATTGACCAATGGTGCTAACAAGTAATTGCCGGGGCTTGTATCTGGGCGGGGTATCTCTGTGATCGATATTCATGCTCGTGTCCCGTGTTGGCTATGCACACACCGTAAGTGGCCCAGTATTTTGAACAGTTGATTGAAAAAGAAAATCCCAACATAATTTTTTCTTGAGAGGCAAATTATGTTTTAGTGCATCTGTATTCAATCTTAATAATATATTCATTGTTATTTGTTGCGGATTAGAACTTTATATCACTGTATTAGCGAGCAATCGGAATTAATCACAGTACAAGAGTGCTACTAACCGGGCCGCTACCAACGTAATTCCCAGGCAACCGAACCATATGCAAGATTTACGTAAGTTATAAGCCTTTATTTTCTCATTTTGAACATTTAAATCTGCTTCATTTTCTCTCGGACGTTTTTTTGCCTTAGAGGATATTGGTTGTACATACCTACGGCAAGGTATTTTTTAACATTTAGACTTTATTAACAAAGCGAAATGGATTTTTCTAACCCACCCCCTCAAAACCCCAACGCGATGTTGCCTCCACGGTCAAAGCTTTGTACCCTCGCCTGTAATGATTCCATCATGCCCGATTGCTCTGCACAACAGATATACACCTTGGCCGTGCCTAGCCCACGTACCTTGCGGCATGGTACCCATTTTACTACTACTCAATCTGCTCGAAAAAACAGCGTAAACAGTCACAAACTTCACAGATTCAGTCACAAACTCCGTAGATTTAGTGCACTGATTTCATGCGAAAATCCCCCGACATTCCAATCATGTTTATTTTTGCATGTCAATTAGCTACATTTGAAGCCGATAGATCGATTTCAAGAATGAATGACTCATTTTTTCCATAGGTAAAGGTAGAGAAACTTGCACGTTTTTTTTAAAATAAAAATCACAAGAAAAGTAGATGAATTTTGTGTAAAATCTTACAACTGACTGTTTTTTATTATCGAAGTGAACTTGCATTCATCAAAGATCTGAATTATTTTCAATTAAAAAAAACACAATATTTTCATCCGATTCTATGCATCCCTTCAACAATTTGATGAGTCCTATCATTTGTATATCTGATGATTGACAGATCTTACTATTCGAATCCACAGAATGCAGATTACCTGACGCAGCTGAAAGTACATAGTCAATTTTTTATCCGAGGGGAGTGGTCATTGAACTCTCGCGATCACAAACCTTAGCGGGAGGGAGGCATCTATTGAATGATTAATATTTCGTATAAAAAAGCCGGTATGTGTAAACAGTGCCCTATCATGAAGGTCCCTGAGCGTATCTTTTTGTGGTATAATGCCATTGTCATAAGGGATCTAGGCCTAATTCAGCTTAGTTACAGCGTGAATTGCGCCACGATATTAGAAATAAAAGAAAATGATGATAATAATAATAGATAAGATAATCGGGTTAAAAAAATAAGAGGGTTTAAATTAAAAAAAGAAAAATTAAATTTTAAAAAAATGCAAAAATCGACTATGGCATAGTCTAGTAATACAGAGGTCACCGGTTCGAATCCGACCAAGCCCAGGTTTCTTTTTTTTCTCTCCAAAACTCATGTGCGCTTGCTATCTCCAAGGAAAGATTAATAAATATTCAAAGGTTAAGAATTTGAAAATGGTGAACAATCAAAATACTTGTATCATAAACAATTTGATGCTATTTCACCTTTTTGAAGAAAACTCTGCTTCTTCTTCTTCTTCTTAGCGTGTCCACAATTCATTCGTATGCTTTTGGTGGTGTCATGATTTTTATTCAACTGTGTAAGCTGATCCGGGGCCGCGTGTATCTATTATACGGACGCTCCTAACATGGCCCGCGTTTTTTTTAGACTGGGGCGGATTGGGAACAGTCGGGTTTACACCCTACTCTTATTCGAAACTGACTGCGATGTACATGTACAGTTGTGACTCTCTGTACACGGGACCGACGGCTTAACGTCCCCTCCGAAGGACGGGATGCTTTCATGATTCATTTGCCCAATTCCAAGTGAACCATGGAGGAGAGCGGTATTCTGTCTTTAATCAATAGCTCGTATACAGATTAAATCCAGAATTAAGCACCCGAGTAAATCCCAGCAAGTGACCCCACCGGATTCGAACCCAGGATTTTTGTTTGGTATATTTGCGCCACAGGCAAGCACCCCAACCACTAGACCACGCTCTCCCACAAAACTCGGCTAAAGTGTCACTTTAGAGGTTTTTTACTAGGATCACCCATAACTACCACACTGTTTAAGACACCTATTTTCAACAATAATTTTATACAAAAAAATACATTCGCGAGTTTATCTGAACGAATGTTTAATCAATAGGACTTGCAACGTTTAGTATGAGGCGCACCATCTTTTTGTCAATACAAATGTGGGTATGATAGAGTTTGCGGCATATTTAGAAAGAGTAGCGTACAACATTGGATTGTTTTTTTATTCTACACTGATAATATTAATTAGTCAAAAATTAACTTATTTGACTAATTAATATAGTCATGCACATTATTTTTTTAATCCACAAAATAGTGGCTAAAAATGGTTTCAATTAAAAAGAATGCTTTTTAAAATTTCCGATTAAATTTCATAATTGCAAATATTTCACAACTTCAACATTTGGACTTTTAATTAACGAAATTCTCAATGACTGATTAGCAATGAACCACTGTGTAACTTAAATATCATTTTTTGTGCTTGACAAACTATTCTAGTCCTTTGAACGAGTCAAGTCAGCTTTAAAACCCTAACGCGGCCGAGAGGAAATTAGAGGCAACGAACACCTTGTTACCGGTCGGAAAATCTTTTTCGGTTGCATCTGGGCCGTCAACAACTATTTTTGGTCGCGCAAATGACTCTCATGGGCTCCCATTGCATCTGTGCCCTTCCGGAAATGACGCGATGTTTTTTCGTTGCACCTGGGCCGTCTCCGGAAACTGACGCGATTTTTTTCGTTGGAATCTGGGCCGTCTTCCGGGAAATGACTCGATGTTTTTCGTTGGCATCTGTGTGGCCTTTATTGACTGGGAAATGAATGCGAATGCCTTTTCACTGCATGTCGACGGTTTGGCCCCCAGAAGGCGCAATTCTTTTCATCAGGCTGTGACACTGACAAATGCCCATAGACAATTCGATTTCGATGGTGATGCGCCACCATTTTTCGATAAGCTATTGGGTTAATTAGGTGATGCATACACGTATTCCTGACGTAAACCGGAGCATGAACTATCCAGAATAGCGCCACGCACGACTATGAATGTAGCGTTATAGCGCCACTCACGACTGCGAACTATAAGCTCAATATCATGCAGATCAAGTGTGCAGACGCATCCATTATTTATTTATTTATTTATTTACCCTGTGTTTTATGCATTTTCACGCGATTTTCTCGTTGCATATGGGCCGTCTTTCCCGGGAAATGGCGCGATGTTTTTCGTTGCATCTGGGCCGTCTTCCGGGAAACTTACGCGATGTTTTTTCGTTGCATTTGGGCCGTCCTTCCGGGAAAATGGCGCGAATGTTTTTCGTTGCCATCTGGCAGTTATTGACTTTACGCAGCTTATTCTTGCCGGGAAAAACGGCCGAGATGCATACGCAAACTTTGGCTCTCGTTGCATCTGGGCCGTTAAAATAAAATAGATGCCTTCGTTGCATTTGGCCGTCGGCCGGCAAACGACCGGTCCCTGGTTAGGGTTAATTAGTCCTTTGTCAGTTTGACAAAAACTAAAATTCGTCAGTCTTCTTTGTCATTTTAAAGTGCAAATGTAGAGGTATGAAAATTTTTGTAATCCTTAAACTACTTTAAAATATGGGAAGGATATCTTCCAGCATAGCAAACATGTTCCAGCATTGAAGTACATAGTATGAATGAAAAACAGCTGATTTGCATGACTAATTTTTACTTAGTCAAATCAGACACCTTTTGTTTTGACTTACTGAGTATTATGTATACGGGCGGGTGTTTTTGCTTTTTTGCTTTCGTACAACCCGATGTCGTCAAACCGAGTGTGCCTGTTTTGATTTTTTTGCATGGAAAACTAAATTATACAGTCATTACCCTATATTAAATATGCCTAAAAAATCAAGTAGAATTAGCCAGGTTTAATATGAAACATGAAAATATTGCTTTTTCACGTCAATGTTACGATAAATTTCACCCTTTTTGCAGGAGATTCCTTGACACGAGTCCTTCGAGAGATTTTTGCAAAAGGAATTCAGCAATAATTATATATATTTAGTCTTCCACAAAGCGAAGATCGCAAAATAAGCGAAAGGTTCTGCCTGAAATCCAACCGAAAGATCACTCCTTTTTGAAAGTAAAATCACTCTGTTTTACACCAGAATGAAAGTACCCGTTTACTGGTTTTGTACATTTTACGAATTTGTTGCTTGCACCCAAGAGAATGAACTACTTTTAAGACTCGGAGAAAACTAGCGCCAATTAAAATAAACGTAACTGGACAGTGCCTTGTCCCAATAAGTTCAGATGCAATGTTTTGTATGTACATACGCCTATATGGCCTAATTGCTCTAAGCTGAAACTTAATTAAATAACCAGAAATACACGGTTCGAACTCTCTCGCTGCTCTATCTGCGTTAGATTTAAATGAAAAAAAATCAATAAGTCAATCGATCATTCAATCAATTTGAAACCCTTGTAAAAAAGGCAGTTTTAGTGCCAAAGGGTTTAAACTGTTACTGGGGTTATGATACACTACCCAAAAAGACAGCTGTGTTTCTTGAACACTCCAACAAAGCAATAGACAAATGATAACTTTGGTAAACTATTCTACCTTAGTAATTATTGGAACAACCTAGTGGTTTCGTGGATTGAATAAATGGTTTTGCATCCACAATATTAACAACTCGGCTAAATAGGATATGAACATTAATCCCTAGAGGTGTGCTGAGTTGAACCGTTCAAATAAGTCATAGTGGGGCAGATAGCTATTTTTAAGAGCCAAGATTGACATCTCTTTTTGAACGTTAGAAGTGATGTGAATCAATTTCCGCTAATAACAGTGTAAGTTCTGGTGCATGTTGCAATTGCCTTCAGTATTTTTTGAAAAGAGATTGAGAAGGTTGAGCGATACAAATTAATTGTAAATTAATGAAGCAAAACGTAGTTTGGGCAATACTACGATCCTATAAGCAAACTATTGAATAAAGTAGTGGCAAAGGCTTTAACGAGCAGCTCCACAAGGATATGTACAGTCAATGGTGAACACTTCTTTTATAGATGTTTACTTCCTTAGCTTAGTGCGCAGTAGAAGCAATCCATAGCGGAATTACGATTAAGAACATGTAAGCAAACCAATCTTTTAGGGATTATAAGCCCCTATGACCATACTGCCTTCTTAAAACTATATACAACATACACACAAATGGGAGAATATCAAATTCCTGGATGATCGGTTTCAGAGCGCATACTGTACCACAAACAACACCATGTTCATGTATTTCCTTAATGATTACATTCGTCTTCTTATCGTGTCCAAACACTGTGGTTCTCAAATATGATCCGCCATAGAGATGGGTACACGTCTGGCTGCTCACTGATTCCGCAAGGTCCTTTTTTTTGTGCATGGTTGCTCCAGCAGTGGGCAGACCAAGAGGTGTCCATTGTCTGTGGTTACTTGTTCCACAACCACAGGTAGTATCCTGATCTGCTTCCAGATAGCCCCACTTCTGCAAGGAAACCTTAGATCGGCCAGTTCTTGGTTTCTCAATCTATTGAAGGCATCGCCATTCAGCCCATGAGGAGTCAGCTCCAGGTGGGAGATGCTCCCAGGTTCAATACCGATAGATGTTACTTGGTTGATGGCAAGTCTTTCTTTCCATCAAGGCGACTCTCTTACCTCCTTAGAGACTGCTTCAAGAGGTTGGACTTTGCTTAAGAAACTCTCTCTAGATTAAGGCGGTTGGCAGCAGGTATCTGTCCAGACATGGGTGCTTCACATTGGATACTTGGCAGCTACGCTCTTGCATGCTCGCTACGCTACTACGCTACGACGATGTCTGTGGAGCAATTCCTTCTAGAATGTATAAGTTGTCCGTTAGAGTTGGCGGAGTGCCATCCCTGTGATAAGCCGCATGGGCCCTTTAAAACGCTGGATCAAGCTTCTTGGCATGGGTTGATCTTTCCCATACAGGGCAGGCACATGATTAGCACAGGCAAGTGCCGTCGATCTTACGGTAAGTGGGCGAGCACCCCATCTGGTGCCATTGAGTTTGTTCAAGATGTTATTGCGTGAACATACTTATTTACTCTCTTCGTCTTCTCAATGTGGGTCATAAAAGAGAGAGTAAGGCGGTCCAAGGTGCTCCTAGTAGACAGGGTTAATCACATGCTCCAGGGGATTTCCAGACCAGGTAACTTTAAGCTGACGTTGGCTTCACGGTTGCGTAGATGGAAAGCACACACTGTGTCTTAGATGGATTTGCACGTAGGTGGTTTTCCTCATAATAAGGAGTGAGTTCATCCAAACAATTAAAGACATACTTCATCCTGCATCTCACACATTCCATAGCATTACTGAAGCAATTATCCTCAATCTTGTTGGTCTCGGATCTCTGGGATATTTGCCATTTATCATAATTATCATGTACGATCAGAGAGTCCGTACAGTGACAAACTTCTTTCTGTTCAATCATGCCGTATAGGACATACTTCATTTACTTCAAAAATTACGCGTACACTTGGTAACTCGGGTTCAGACAGCTATTCGATGCGTAATTGCAATTGAATGGAATGTCTCACCTTTCTCGCTTCAATAATTTTTGTCACTTTGGTCAGCTTTGAGAGATATTTGGCAATTTGTCACCCTATCAAACATCGTATGATGAATTCGAAAAAGCGCAGTTTAATTTTGGCAACACTGACATGGTCTGTAGCTCTCACCTTGACTGCTGTGACCGCCCCAAGTTTCATGAAGATTTCTATAACATGCTTTATCTGGCCTTCGAGAGAACTCTACAAATCCTTTCCAAACAGGAGCTCCTATTGTGGTATCGGTGACGCGATTATCGACTTACTTACGCAAGTCTTCATAGCGTTTCCTTTATTTTATCTTACCTTTTTGCAACTACTGCTTTTTTCTACCCAAATGTTTGGCACGACTCGAAAACGTAAATAGCCTTTCGGATCACGTCAGGAACAAGCACGGATGGTCACCAAGTATGTTAGCTCGCATGGTCATAGCGAATGGTTGGTTTCTCTTTATTTGTCTGGTAACTATCCAATTACTTGTCATTTCGGTTTGGGTAAGCTTTTTGACTAAGCTTCCTCGCCTACTCTCTTCAGCCCACTAAACATCGTACATGGTATGGAATATTTTCATTTCAGCGAAGTGTGCATTTAACCCTTACATCTATTTTGCAATAAATCCAAACTTCAGAAATCATTTATTAATGGCCCTGAACAGAGCTTCAAGTCCGAAAGTTGAGAACGCTGCAGTCACTTAAGGTCAGTAGCTAACCAAAATGGATAAGTCCGACGGCAACAAAAGAAGTGACATGTAAGGTCCAACGCGAGCAACTAAGAAAGCGCTGCCCGATAGTATGCGTGCGCACCTGCAGGGCTTGTCCACTGTATGGGCATATTCTTTGAACCTCAACCATGTTCAGTAAACAAGAGAAACTTGCCTTTGTAAACATTGATGCTATATTTTCTAAACATGAACTGAATGAAGAGTACCGTATTACGATTATGATATCATCACAAGTTGAGGTGATATGTAAGGTTTTTATACAAAATAGCTGAGAACATGTATTGATTCTTATCTGACTAGGGCTCTGGCTGTTTTGCCCAATAATCCTTGTAACATGTCAGTAATTGTAATATTGCAATATTACCAAGAAAGAACAGAGGGCCAACAAACCCTAAAGCAACCACGCAACTTATGAAATTCAAGATGAGGCAATATCAATCAAAGATCAGGTTCCTAATGTACCGACTACAAAATAATAACGTGGAAATTTGAAGGAAATCTACACTACAGAGAAAAATCCTTTTTTTAATATTGATCACTTTGTTATCTAATAGGAACGCGTTGATCCACATTTCCAGACAATTACGGAGCTACTTCCTACGTGAATTACTTTGACAACAAATGGGCCGTAAACGTATGTCAGATCTGTAAATTTCCAATTACCTCTCTATTTTCAATAACTGCAGTGCCTTTTCTGAAAAAACATTCTAACGCAACACGCCACTGAAGAAAATTACAAACTGTGAAATAAAAAGGGATTGAACACTTCTTCACAATTACCTGGAAGCCTTTTTTCTCTCCGAGCCTCACTGTACCATGAACAACACCTCATTACTTTATTCCCTTCCTGATGAATATCAAGCACATGCTTAATTTATACCCAGGGACTGTGTTCTATCCACAAGAGTGTAATATTTCTCATATTTTTTGGTCTGGGTTGCCTGGGGTACTTTCCATTCTTGCTGATTATTCTTCTGATCGTAAAATGCGTACAGTGACAGGATTCTTTCTGATCATCTTGCTATAGGCAGATATGTTTCTCTTACTTCTACAGCTACTATTTGTACACTTGCCAACACTGAAATACACTGCTTCGTGCATACTCGGGCACAGCATAGGATATTTGACTTACTGTTCTTCTGTCCTTTTTGTGGGTTTGGTCAGTTTGGAAAGAATTTGGCAAATGTTACCCTATAAAGCATCATCTGATGAAAAGTAAACGCCGCAGTAAATTCTGGCAACACTTACATGGTTCATTGCATGATCTTCTGCTGTATCACTCCAAGTTTTGGAATGATTTAATATAAAATGCGTCATCTTGCCTCCAGAGAGTTCTATTCATTTGCAATAAAATTTATGATGTGGACTTGTCACGCACGAATTTTTGTTTACATATTTTAGTCTTAAAATTGTTCCCTTTATTTTTACTTTCACGTTTCACTTGTGTTCTCTACCCCACCTACTGAAGCGGCTTCGCAAACGTAGCAATGGTGTTTCAGATCAGCAGCAAGAAGCGCACTTGATCAGTAAACGAGTTATCGCATGGTCTCCGCAACGGAATGGTTTCTTTGGTTGTAGGCACCCCTCAGTTCACACCGTTCCAGCTCTATAATCAATTGGGCTGGACTTCATTTTCATGTCAATCGACCTCTTTCTTTCGTTGGAGCAAGCCCACCCCTACTTGAAGTGATACTCAATGGGTTGATTCCCCTTAACTTTTGTGCGATACCTTACTTACTTGTCTATTGAAACCACCAATTACCAGAAATCTCTTATTAGGTGTATGACAGATGGCTTCAGGTCAATAAAGAAGAAGTAGAGCATGGCCAAGTCCCCCTCCACACATCAGCAGATGCCAGCTAAGATCACCTTAGTTATTTCCCATGTTTCAATGTGTCTACCCATCTTTCAAATGTTATCATGCAATGTATATACGATTACAGAATAACAATCACTCAATCAATATCAGACTTTAATTATACAACGATGCATTGCATTTCATAATCATACATACGGCATTTTTACAGTAGTACTCGGAGTCTCTCGACTAACCCTGAATTGAACCTAGATCGAATTATAAGTATATGATATATTAAAACACAGATATGGTGTCAAAGGACGGTATAAACACCCCACAACGTGCAAAAACGGAAGAAGTGTTTACACCATAAAAGAATGATTATTACAATTGGAATAAGTTCAATAAAATCCAGTTTTCATTTTAAAAGTCATTCTAATGTTCATGCCATGATGTTATATGGTTCTAAGTTTGATGATAAGAACATGTGCGGTGTCTTTGTGGCAGTCCTTATCAGAATTTCCAAAGAGAAAGGCATCACCTTCAACGATCCCGAACTTTGTTGAATGAATTTGCATGGATTAAGGAAATGACCAGATTGACTGATATTTGTTAATAAAGCGCACTCTTTAAAATTATACTTAAGGCCAAGTGAAAAATTCCAAATCTTTCTTTACCACTATAAGAATAGGAAGTTCATGTTACAACTTACACATTTTATTTACAATGTTTCACACCAACCCTACAGGGTATAAAGTGATTGCTGCCTGAAATAAAACCCTCATGTGAATTTTGATGAATGGCTATCAGTGGTGTAGCCAGGAGGGAACAGACTGGCCGCCCTCTGAAAAAAAGTTAGGGTGAAATCAGGATAAAAAATGATCATGTTAAATAGTCAGGTTCCTTATGTAATTTTGTTGGCTTTTTATGGAGATTAGGAAAACTATACATTTTCTGAAAGCTTTTGGTTCACCAAATAAGAAAATCAATGTTGGCATTTTTTTAAATTACCCTATGGCGGCCATTTTGGATTTCAAAATGGCCGCCCATTTTTTGCTCATATCTTGTTTTCTGAGACTCGTAGAAGTATGATTCTGGTGTCTATACCCATGTTTTAAGGGTCAATGAATCCAATAAGACCATTGATAACAACACTATATCATTTGATTTTGGCGGCCATATTAAATTTCAAAATGGCCGCCAAATAAAGTCGCTTTTGCCCATATCCCGGTTTCTGAGACTGGTAGATGCATGATTCCAGTGTTTATATCCATGTTTCCATGGTCTAGAAATTTAATAAATATTTTGATAGAAACATAGGATCACTTGGTTATGGCGGCCATCTTAAATTTCAAAATGGCCGCTATAGCAGTGTAGTATGAACAGACAGTTTGCCTGCAAAAAATGCGATAAATTGAAGTCTTGATATGTCTGTTACTTGGTATTATCGCTATTATCTGGTAATTTTGTTTTTCCAACAAGCTCAAAATTTAAGATGGTGGCCAATATGGCCACCTTAAAGACACTATCAGTGATTTGCTAAATCAGCAAATCGAAAAAATCATCAAAAATCAGATTTTAGCATGTACGTAACAAGTACGGGTATCCTAACATACCCTGCAAATGATAAAACCAGAAGCAACCTAATAAGGACAGAATCGGAGATTTTAGTCATTACTGTCCGAACGGACACTTACTACAACACGTAATTGAATGGAGAATCGTATCTTGGAACACTGCCGTTTTCTTCCTTTTCTTTCAATTCTACAGCTGGAAAAGGTAACTTATGAGAATTCTACAGATGTATCCTTCACTTTGAAGCTATTCCTGCAAATTTCAAATATTTTTCAAATCACTGATAGTGTCTTTAACAAATCTTTTAAATTTTTAAATTACCATATATCTTTAATATGTTTAGTTATATCATCCAGAAAGTATAATAAAATTGTAATTATAATCTGAGCTATAGGTCTTTGACAATTAGAAAGTCATCTGATAATATTGCTTCGTCAGCATACTCCAATTTCAAGATGGGTGTCATAATTTATTGCCATCTCAGAGATTTTTTTAAACTCTTAATTGCCATACCTGTTGGATATTTGGTTATATCATCGATAAATGTGTTGTACAATACAATACAAACATCATTTGATATAATGCCTTATTAATTAAGGTAAAAGCGTTTACAAATAAAAAGGAATTTCTCTTTGGCCTAAACACGATAATATGATAGATTTAAGAGTAATAACATTGAGGTAAAACACATTATCATCTAATCTATAGTATAAGAAACAGTAGCACAATAAAAAAAAATTACATGAGACAATATATGCCAATTTAAGGACATGCTCAACTCTTTGGAAATGGGTGAAATTCCACTGCTTGCTTAAAAGTAACGATAGACCTGGAGTGGCGAACAGAGATGGACAAATAGTTCCATATAGACTCGGGGCTGCATTGCTAAAAGCCCTGTCACCCACCGGAGGAACAGTGAGGAGCATGTTGTCATCTTCACACAGCAAGACTGACCTGCAGGCTGCCAGGAATATACAAAGAGAGGTATTTGGACAAGTATGATGGCAATGGTCAAGAAATACCCTTGTAAGAAGCATAGGCTCAGAGACAACATATTCATAGGAGCTCTTTGAGGAGTGGGTAGTTGGTGTTCTTCTGTCCTACTTTGTTAGAGTATGGGATTGGCCTCTTTGCAAAATCCAAATATAGTATTTTTGTTTTGTTAACTTGCTCCAATTCAAGGTGGTAACCCCCTCCTGAGACCTTTAAACCTCCAAATTGTCATATATTTGTAATATAAATAATAAATATATATTTGGTTATAGCATTCAAAAATTATTAAAGAAAAGAATATGAGATAATACGGCCTTCGCTATTAGAAAGCAACATATGGCAGCTTTGTTTTCCTAACATACAATTCATGATATGGCCACCTTCAAACAACCAAAAAAACTTATGACTTGTCATTTAGTTTTATCATCCTAAAGTTACAGAAGTGTAAACTAAAGTACAAAAATATGTATTTCCCCTTAATAGAAAATCATATTTGTCATTTTTGTTTCAACATGCTCACATTTCAAAATGGCCATCTTCCAAAACCTTTAAAAATAAATTACCATCATATACCTAGGCTATCATCCAAGAACTGCTTAACAAGTGTAAATTAAAGTATGATGAGATATGTCTTTGACCATGAGAAACTCATATTTTTATTTAGTTAACGTACTTAAAATCCAAGATGGCAGCCAAAATGGCCATATTACAAGATCTTTTAACTTATAAAAATTGTAATGAATTAAATACAAATGAATGACATACGATATTTGTCTTTCACTACTCTCGACTAAAACTGTTAGAAAGTCATGATCCGATTTTCTCTTTGGTTAAACTTGCCCATATTTGCCACCATATTGAATTTTATGTATCTTTCAGGAAATTTAAAACCTATAAACTGCCATATATTTGTAATGTATTGACCTCCATCTTAAACATCTTTAGCCAAATAAAATGCCAAATATGACTTTCTAATGGTTAAAGATATATCTCGTGCTTTTTAAACTTTTTATCGTAAATTTCGGGAATATGCTAATAATAACATATTTACAGATGTTACAGAGATTTTTGAAGGTATTCATTGTGGCTGCCATCTTGAATTTTAAGCATGTTTACAAAGCAAAGACATTAGATATTACCTTCTAATAGATGACCTTCTAATAGGCAACTTGAAGACATAATACCACATACTTAAATCTTTCCTTTTATCAAAACGTATGGATATTAACGAAATATACAGAGATTTGTGGTAATTTCTAGCGTTTTAAGATCTTTGAATGCAGCTATACCGGCCGCCATCTTGAATTGCGAGCCTGTTAAAAAGTGTCAGTGTCAGAAAATGTTAATGCATGGTTAACCCTCGTCTTACCAAGCCTTTTTTTGTAACACGGTTTACCAAGGGGGTGGTTACCACCCCCCTCGAGAATTTGTTATAAAGCACCCGATGCTTATGATTTTGATACCAGTGGATAGCTATGGTCCTCCTCTTTCCATTGATACCAAAATAAGTACCGACATACCTAGTATGGCGTCACAATGACGTCATCAAATCCGAGAATTGAGAAAATTGGCATTTTCCACGGAAAATAGGCGCAAATCCGATTTTGCGCTAAAAAACGTAGGAATATCGCATTTTCATGCGGTTTTCAGCTCTAAATGATAGCAATTGGCTAGTTTTACATTAAAATAGAGTTTTAGAGCCATACTGTGCATAATATTTTCAAAAATGCACCATAAAATATCCTTGGGTGGCAACCACCCCCCTTACCCTTCGACTTTGACGGCATACCCTAACCCCGGTGAAGGTGCTACCTTCACATTTTTGTCGCTAAAATGACCGGAAAGGATGAGAGAACGATTACCTAGAAGCTTTTTATGAAAGTTTTTGGCATTTTAGCGCACCGGAGCACCGGAGCGAAGTTCACTGGGGGGGGAGTAACCACCCCCCCCCCTTGGTAAGACGAGGGTTAAAGACATAATTTCGCACTCAAACTTGAAACCTTACCATTTTTGCAGGGGCACGCTCTGTACTGCTATACACTACTATGTGTTTCGCATACCTTTTGTAGGCAAAACTCTTTTACTTGGCAGCCATTTTCAAATTCAAGATGGCTGCCATGTCGAAATGATCCGTTGTTGTTAACAATGTTATATTGGATTCCTGGACCCTGAAACATGGGTATAGCCTTGGGCTATAGACACTAAAATCATGAGTTTACTGGTATTAGAGACAGGAGTGTGGGCAAAAAAACGTCTTCCCCTTGGCGGCAGTGTTCGATTTACCAGAAAAAAGTTACTTGCACTTGTGCAGGTAACATAGAAAAACCTACCTGCACAAAATGGAAGCAACCTGCACACAATTTAACCATATTTAGGCATTTTTTTAAAAAAAAACTACGAAACTTAACCCCCTATTTCTGCCTAAAACTCGCTGTCTTCGTCACTGGATCCCAATCACTTCATGGTTCCACCGACGAATCTCCAATGCACATATGAATGCGCAATCCCTCGCTAATCCTCCTCTGCTGGCAGCAAAGTTGAAGGAACAGGAACAAATCAATATCTGAGTCCGAACGCCGACTTGATTCAATTACCATTTCTTCAAGCTCTTCTGGCTGGGATAAGGGATGCTGGCTTTGGTCTCTGGTTCAACAGGTTCATCTCCATCAACAGGATCAGGCTGAACTTTGGCTGTTTTTTTGCGAGGTCCGTAGGGTTTAGATATCAGTCGCCGTTTCCTATTCTCTGGAAGGTCCAATGGACCTTCCATTTAGCCAATAGCTTCCAGGGGTTTCATATCCCTGAAGTCTACTACTTACCTGACAGTCCCAAAGAGTTCAGACTCTGTGTTGGTAGGGTACCCTTTTGTCACTCATAAGCATGTTCATAACTGACTAAACACCCCCTTTCCAAGTTTAGCAGTAATGGATAGGAATCACCAAGATTATCTGATGAGTGGCAGAATGGTGCTTAAATCTTTCAACTAGATCTGGATCTGCTAGGACTCCAGCCCGACGTGTCCTCTGCTGACTGCGCGACCCTGCTCTGAGCCCGAGCTTGGAGTTGGGATGCTTTGTAAGACGAAGACCGCGTTTCACATTCTGCTTTTCTTGTTATGAACGTTGAGTTCCAGCCACTGGGTAGCTTTGAAAGACTAAGATCAATGCCTAGATGCATAAGAACAGGTTGGGAAAGCTCGTGATATCTGCACTGCTTGCTCTCCATAGTCCATCCATGAGTCGCCTTCATCAGGCCAGTTCTTGGATTTACTATTTCTGATGCTTTGCAACTTTGTGTGTAAAGAGGGTTTCAAATCTCTCGTCAATGTTTCCAATAAGTGTCGTCTACTACGATCATTTGTAGCCAAGTGAATGATCCTTCTCTTTCCTCTTTGCTTCACAGTATCTGGATAATTTTTCTGTTTTACCAGCAACACTTCTTGTCTGTCTTCTTTTCCTTTGTTTCCCACCAATAATCTCATTGCGGTATTTTACAATGACGCTGCAGGGATATCATCATTTCTTCACATCCGTTGACGTGGCTCATCAACAGTGGCTGCTTCAACTTCAGGAACCGTGATGTCCTTGTGATAGTCTCTCAAGCTCATCCTGATTCTTTTCAGTTTTTGCGGCTTGTTTTACTACAGTGGCACTTTATAACTAGACATCAATTGTGAAGTTCATTTCGTTGGAGCACCAGAGACAGGTCTTTCATGATGACCCTAAACGCACTCATGAATTCATCATGAACAACAAATGTCCAAGTTTTTTATCTTCTTCAACACACTTCTTCTGCCCTTCCTCATCTCTCTCGCTTGGTCTTCTTTCCGAGATTCTGAAGAGGTTTCCGAGAGTTTGAGCTTTGCCTGCGAGATGGGTCACGGGAATCACCTCACTCGGCCAGTTGTGTTTCCACAGCTGCTAACAGAACGCGCCCCTGTAAATGATAGTGCCAACCCATCTCTCAAACTCCACGCATTTTAATGGGGCTTAACTTGACCTATCATATGCAGAACATCTTTCCCAACGGTTTCAAGCTCATCCCAGTTCGTTCTAGATGCTTTGTAGAAAACATATAATTCTGCAACACGTCAGCTAGGTCGCTTCATCTCAGGAACTCCACATCTTTTACTGCTAACCGACTCGAGTCGGTGGTGCCCAACAGTGTATGGGAATGATGTGCTTAGCTTCTTTGGCAAGCCGTGCTCCAACTCCAGAAAGGTGACCCAACATGACCGATGCTCCCATCAAAACAACAACCAACATATTTATTTTGCCAGTTTTTAAGGTTCAACTTGTTGGTCATTGTTTTTTCAGTTCCTCCTCTGTTATATTTTCAGCATTTGCTTTGGTACTGAGTGAGAGTTACAAATTGAGTCACTGGTTTGTTTTCCTGGAACATTGTAACATATATGAATTTTTCCTGTTTCGGGTTTGGAGATATCCGTGGATCCATTCAGCCAGAATGCTGAAAAAGTCATCTAAACAACCGAATTTGTGGGGGTTACTCTTCTTTTCCAACAGGTCACCGGATATACTCACTAAATTCCTCGCCACTCTTGTCAGGTTTCTATATGCGGCGTACGAATCGCTTCTTTTTCAAACTTTCGAAGTTTGTAACTGTAGCTGCATCAGAGAATTGAAGTCTGAGTACGGTGTTTACTTGTACTGTGCAATGTAATAGCTTGTTGTGAAATCATTTCTTCATTTTCCTTTACTTGTGCATCATTCAATGTTGTAATATGCTTTCGCAATGGCTCTCAGTACTTTCAGTTTTTGACACTTGTTCATCCGTTATTTATGCAGTTTTTGGTGTGCCTCGCTATTTTTGTGTGATTCCCACATTACCTGCACAAAAAAATGACGACACCCCTGTCGAATGATGGGCTTACTGGATTGTCAAATTCTGACATGTACCGCAGTCCATGATGCTCTTGAAGCAATCATAGCTGAGCCCGCTATTAACCCCCGACCCTCCAGTGTTCTGAAATTTGTAACAGTTTTGGTTTGTGAGCAAAGCCTATCCATGTTTCTTATGCTCCAATCCATCTCCGAGAGGTCCCTTTTTGCGGGTTTCTATTGAACTAGCTGCTCGCTTACTGACGGCAGATCATTCAACAGGTAGCCCTCCAGCAATATCATCTAACTCAACCGGAGTCTCCAACTACGTCAGCAACCGAGTGACATGACTCGCATCATCAACACGGGCATCGGAGTTTCAGTCCATCCCTGCTTTTGCGGTTCAGTGGCTAGTACTAGAATCCCTCATTAGTCTCATTATTATCAATCACTTGATTTAGATTCCAAAATGAGAAAAGCGTCTTCTGTGCCATGTTATTCACATGGATTCAGAAATACAGCTTGATTTCAATCCAATAAACAACAACACTTCGCTAATTGTGAGGCTCATTCACATGCTAATTTTATCGGAACTTTCTAAATGACAAGCACGTGTGCTGACGACTCGGCAATCACACCACCGGGACCTTGTAAAAAAAAACAACACGCTGGTATTTTCTAAGAAAATAACTATTGATATCCATAATGTTTTCTTAACGTCTCATTTGTTTTCGCATTGTTTTTTTTGCAATCTAAACATTAATTTTCTTATATCGTTTGTATGTCTTTTGTTTGTTGTTGTTTTCACTAAAGTCCAAGTCTATTTAATATGCATTACTATTACGTTACATTTTCCATTTTTCCACGCTATGTTTTGCGAATTCCGTAGCACTGGCGGTGTGAGCGGGTCTCCCAAGTCCAATTGCTCCACTTAGTCAGATACCCCTCTAGGCAGTAATGAATATTTATCGTGGCTACTAGAAACGCTGCACAGCCGCGCCATCGCTAGCTCTAGCGACAACGCTAGTCAAAGTTGTGCAGTGTGTATTGAGACTAGTGATGTGTATATTGACCTGGTGATTCCCCGAGCGCGTCTTACGCATGCTCGCTTGAGAGATGCTCTGCTTGAGAGTACATAAACACGATTGTGATTTTTGTTGATTGCGTTCCGCCGATCTAACCGTGTTTCATTTTTGTGCAGTGAAACAAATCATCATTTTTCACCGATAAAAAGTAAAAATTGGGCGTCATTTTTTTCGTAGAAATATTTACATATACTATTCTACTAAATCGATTTACGGTAATTTTCCTGGTCCCAAATGTCCTAATTTTGGGCCTAATTTTACATGCCATTGGTGCAGGTTGGTTCGTTGGAAAGTTACCTGCACAGAATCACTGTCGCCTGCATTTGTGCAGGCGTGCAGGTGGTAAATCGAACAATGCTTGGCGGCCATTTTGAAAATACAAGATTGGCTTCCACAAACCACATTGTCCATTGTTGTTATTAATGTTCTTATTGGATTTGGCCTGAAAACAGTGTATCGATGCTTAATCATGTCTCTACTTGTTTCAGAGACATGTATCTCCAAAAGCAACTTCCCTTGGCGGCCATTTGGAATTTCAAGATGGCCGTCACAGTCACATGATCTAATGTTGTTGCATTGAGATTGACATCCGCCAACAATGGGTTTAGATGGTGAAATACGTTTCTAGGTGCTTAGAAGCCAAATATGAGCACATTATAGGTCAAAATGGCGGCCATTTTGAATTATCCAAGTATGGCATGCTTTATATGCTTTAAAAAAATGCCACATTGATTCTGTTCCTGTGACAGCTGAAACTTTAGGAAAATGCACAAATTAGCAAATCCCATAAAAAAGCCAACAATAATAATATTTGAACATACGTGAACCCTGACTAAAATGACCAATTGAAAAATTTAGTGCAGTGTCTGTATTTTTCCAAAAAATGTATTTTTGCCATGGTTGTAAAGCTTTTATATAAATAGCCCTCACTGAAATATTAAGCCAAACAGGCCGCTTTGGGTAAAAAGAATGATTTATAATTAATGTCGCCGATGACATTAATTCAGCAATGAAGCGGAAATGGCGGTGTAACACAAGAAACAAATGTTAAGGTATTCTCACAGCATGCACTTTGTGACCGGTCTGGGACATTTGTGGTTTTAATATCAATGAGTAAGATTCTATGATATTCATGCAATTGACACATTGTTGATTAAAGTTACGCCAAACTTAAAAAGTTAGCCTACAAAGTATCTGGATGTATTTAGCCTTTATTAATGTCCCTATTGTTTTGGGGTATTGTTATTTTTATTTGTTATATTATCTGGATGCTTCCAAATGGCAGACTATCATTTGACAGCAAATTGAAGAATTTTCAATTTTCTGAACATATGTGCCAGTGCCACTTTAAATCAGCCCGTTTTGGTACTCTTTTGCTCTGCCTGCTCGGAAAAATTTGCCTGTGATCGGGACCAATTTGTGTACACCTACCGGAATTAAATTGCAACCACCGGGCTGGCTATGCGCCTGATGCCTAGTATGAAATGCACAATTGTACTCCACTTATCGACTCCTCAAGAAGATCGGTCTCTGCTCCTTTGGGGAGGGCAAATATGAAAGGGAAAAACTTCTTGTAAATGTGTTCCAATAAACCACTCATTGTTAGATGAAGTCTGTAAATAAAGTGATAAAGAAAGGTTTGTATGGACAAATCTCAAACTACATATACTTTCTCTACAGAAATTCCATCATGTTTTCGTTCTAAGCATCAACTAGGGTTCCAGGCTGAAACATTAATTGAAGTTTAAAAATACTATTTATATAGAAAATTCCAATTTATAGTAACATCAATCCAGT
>JAMKCH010079109.1:0-10865 GCA_023653785.1 Ophioderma brevispina | reverse complement strand
ATGAATCAAGTGCACAGACATATGGTTATAACCATATGTGGCAATTAATTATCCAAGTTTTAGACCAAGTGTTTATTAGACGAAATGGAATTTGAACGAAGTGGATGATACACACCTCCGATTCCCGTATTTTCAAAAGGGTTTTTTTTTTTCAGTATCAAGCATGAACGTTACGTGAAAGGTCTAAATTCACCAAAAATTTAAGAAAAAGGGTGTATGTTCCAAATGAAAAGCTGAGTATAATGCATTTAGGTCCATGTGCGACACCAAAACAAAAACAAACAAGTCTGTCCTGCATGGAGTCTGTCTTTTGCCTCAACTCCCAGAAAATAGGCCTGTGCATTTCCGTACCAAACCTGACCCATCTGACTTACTTTTTCGGAAACACTTATAAACGTGCTTTATTCCGTAAGGGTTTCCAAATTCATAAGTGTGATAAAAAAAGTGTGTCAGATGGTCCAGGGTACGAAAGTCATTACGAAGTATGTGGTTTTTTGATAAATCGAATAAAGATTTAATTATTGTTGAAATGCTAATTTATTATAAATGAACCCTTGTAAACATTAACTTTATACGGGGTATACGGGTGCAGGTCCGTATAGGCCTTTATGGGGTACGGGGAAATGGGGTTCACACATTTATCCGAATGGGGTAGGTTACCGAAGAATCGCTATTTCGAAGTTCCTTTATCCGAAATTTGGCGGTATTACGAGGGTTGTTTATGCGAAGGTTCATTTTCCGCAGGTTTGTCATCCGAAGGCCGTGTTAATTCAAGGTTTCGTTTATTTCGAAAACGAATAAGGTTCGTTTATCAGAAAATTGATAAGATGCATTTTAGCTTATTCCATTTTCGATCAACAAACCTTATTTCATTTTCGGATCAACCGACCTTTGGATAAATGAACCTTTGGAATAACACAACTTCGGATAAACGAGCATTCGGAATAAAAAAACTGGTATAAAGAAACAAATGTTCGGATTTAGCGAAAACCTTTAGAATAACGCTACGTAGGTATAAGAAATAGGTACAGGTATAGACAACTTGTTGAGAGGGGAGCGCAACTGGGGCGACTGATCTATGTTAGGGGGCAAATTCCAAGCTGTTCCGCCTCGTAGCCCTCTCTGTACTGTTTAGGGTGCGTTCTGTGGTTATATTACAAACTGCAAAAATTGGGGTGAAAATATAAAATTTTAACACCACGTCGGTGTCAAGCTTGTTGTGTGTTAGTTGTGGTGTTGAAATTTTAGGATTTAACACCACTCGGTGTTGCTGAATATTTTAATTATGGATGGTTGGTGTTCTGTTATGATTTGGTTAGAGGCACAAGCAGTTATAATAGAAGCAAAAAATAAAAAAAATAAAAAAAATCAAGCATTTTCTACAAAATACACATGTTATAATATAAAATGTTAACACCAAAGTTTTGGTGTTAAGAACACCATAGGGAGTGGTCCTGTAATTACTCCAGAGAGTGTTAAAAAGTACACAAGTATGTCAGTTGGCACCCGCCAGTGTTAAAAAAATGATTAACACCATATGCATGTGGTGTAAAATTCACACCAAGCAGTGTTAATATCATACTAGTAACAACCAACATTGGTGTTAATATAACAAACATGGTGTAAATAAAAGAAAAAAAGGGCAAATTTGTGTTAATTAACATGGTAGGGAGTGGTCCCGTATTGGCTACAGGATGTGGTTTAACCAACCTTACTTGTGCTCAGGTATCGAGATCTCGATCAAACATGTGGCAGGTATGATAAAATGCTGCCTTTTTGTCCAAAAGGTGTTAAAATTAACACCCATGGTGTTAAAGAGTTAACACTCACAAATTTTTGCAGTGTACTTGGTCACGGAGGATACCCCCTTATCATGATAAGTGGCCCTGGACCTGGAAATTTCGAATTTGGTATCATAGATGTGGTTGCGCATGTGCCGGGTGTAGACGTGTTTACTTTGTGCTTGTCCGGTTAACATAGTTAAAATCCATCACAATCTACTGTGTTGACTTTCCATCTTGTCATATACACTTATTCTATCAATAATCATATCTTTTGCCTCTTCTGAGGTTAGAATTTCGGGTGGTAAATTCATTGACTTCGTGAGTATTGAACCTCTTTCGCTTTCTCATCGCAGGTACACTTAACTGTGAAACAGATGCGTCCACCATCCACATTGCGTGGGGTTTTAATACAAGGCTTTTGACCTGTGTCTTACGTAAACCAAGTACTTACTGGTTTTGGCTAGTCGTCCACGTTGGTAGCTCACACTTCATATCCTCAGCTTATATGCCAGAATGCCGTTCTCATGTGTTTATGTTATCACTGTTTATTATTGCCCAAAGCCACATTCATGGTGTCCGTTCATGAATCCTCTATTTCCATCAAGATCTATCCCTGAC
The DNA here is from genome assembly GCA_023653785.1 of Ophioderma brevispina. Classification (NCBI taxonomy): domain Eukaryota; kingdom Metazoa; phylum Echinodermata; class Ophiuroidea; order Amphilepidida; family Ophiodermatidae; genus Ophioderma; species Ophioderma brevispina. The sequence continues at coordinate 8,463 of JAMKCH010079109.1, read as the reverse complement.
CCCGAAGTGCGTCCTGGCCCCGGGTAATAGAGCCCCCTTACTTTAGGTCATACAACGGTATTTATACCATTATTCGGCCTTACCTTCTGTTACATATCATGATACTCTTCTCAATATGCCAACAATCATACTGGCAATACTTACTACATACAACGGAAAGCTCATTTCAATGATATTGTATAGAGAGAGCTCCGTACCAATAAGCGATTATAACATCAACATCTATCGTGTTTACATGACCACTTTATGTAAGAATAAACTGACCTACCATACTTTATGCATCTCCCATAGTGCATGCCATGATACGGAGTTTAACCCATGCCCATAAGGCCCAATTATCCTTGTCAATTGTGGATAAGGCAGTGAAATGGGGACAACGTGGTGTTCGTTGTGACAACTGCCTTGGTGTCGGTAATCATGTAGATTGCATGAGCATGACACACAGAGTATGATGAATCTTAATTTACCAGGGTATTGTGGATTTGCTATGCCTGTGGGATACCAAACTATTCATCAGCCCTTGGTTAACTTATGTTCTTTGAAAACATCATATTTTCACAGATTAGCCTCTATGACTGACGAAAATGCGCAGCTTGGCTCACCTAACGACAGCTGCCTCATCCCCACAACCCTAATCGGAATGCTACCCAAAAGAAATGTGACTAAGCATGGCCCACTGCGTGTGTTTGTTATCATTGTTCAAGGAATCAATTCAACAAAGAATCCTGGCGACATGTATTGAGACAACAACCAACCCCCGGGTTTCATAGGAACAGAAATCATGGCTCGTTCTGGACTTTTTGAGTAGTGAGTCTTTTCTACAACTTTACCGCATTTCGGAAAGATAGAATTGGTAACATCAGTAGAGGGGGAGGAGTCTTTGTATTATTGAAAATAGATCTGATAGGTCACATGAGATTGACCTTGACACAAATGGCTAAATATCTGGTTAAAATCCAAGTGGTGGATGTAAAGCACTCCTGTTTTAGCATTCTAATCGTCCCCAGATAAGATGACAAGAAGTAACTACCTTGAAAACCGTCGTGCATCTCTTCCTTGCAAAGATCAACATAACAGACGGGTACAACAATGGTTTACAGGCGGCGAACTAGCACCTTGTGCGTGAGATCTTATGGGATTCCCACACCATCAGACAGGGCAGTAACAGGGTCTCTATAGCTCGTCAATTACTTGACATATTTATGACTTCTGTCTGCAACACTGATAAGACCACCAGGAAGGACAATATCCTTGACCTATTTTTTACGTCAAACCCCACCTTAGTGGAGCGCGCATATTAATTCGCTGTATCACAGCGACCACGACGGGATTCCTCTCAGATAGTTAGCCACCAAACCCAACTCAACTAAGCATAACCCATGACCGTATTTCTGTATAATAAGGCCAATACCACAGATCTGAAGAAGGACCTTTCGAGATTAAATGGAGAAATTACATCATCCTCCCAGTCCATATCAACAAACAAAACATCCGAGGACTCGGATTCAATTTTATAGATTTGTATCCGGAAGAAAGGAGCAGGGAGAAAAAGCAATGAAACGTGGAAGAAGTAGAGCTAGGGTGAGAAAAAGCGATTGGTGAGGTATGAGAGCGGGAGATTGAAGAGGGGGGTACAAATAAGTCGAGAGGCCAGAGGAGAACAGTGAGGAAAAAGAAAGAAAAGCACAAGGCCATTGATACGAATTACCATAGAATGATGACTCTAACTGTTCACACATCCCTGATCAACCATTCTGCTTAGGAGGAGATTGAAGACAAAAAACAACGTGCATTTCAACCAAGCCAGAAAACCGTTCTGAGCATCTTGGAGAAGTTATAAACTCCTAACTGGCTCAGAGGAATCCAGATTGTCCTTATTGAATCATGTAGAAAGATCTCCATGACCTTTCATCTTCTAAACAGTCTGGTCTTTTTATTACGTTGAAGACGAAGATCTCAGGTATTCCAGCATGAGAAAGGATGGTCCGCGTATTCTCTGAAACAATCAAAAGCTGAGATATTGATGCACAATTCACAATCGTTGGTTTTACAGATGAACCCCATGTACATTCCTGAAAGACAGAGCTACCCTTCAATAATGCCTGATATCAACATTGAAACCAGAATGTGGTTTTTAAACGTTTTGCTGAAGGCGCTCGATGAGCCAAGGCCGCTGGCCCCGATGGTGTGACAACAAAAATTTGAAGATGGCAAGCTGAGGATATGACCACCCCCCCTGCTTGACTTTTATTTTCAACAAGTCCCTGAGTACTGGTGTGTCTCGATTCTGATTGGCTTCCACGCTCAGCCCGTCTCCCGAATCTATAGAAGGGGACAGAGGCCACAGCAAGCAACTACTCTACGACTGTCCCTGTGTCCGCCCTGACAAGCCAAGCAGTATGTAGTAGCTACTAGAACCATTTTGCACAGTAACATCATCAAACACCTTGACCATACAAATTCTTATCTGACAACAACCATGGATTCCGCTCTGACATCCCTGCAAACCCACTGATCCAGACAGTACACGACTTGGCTGAAAGCCCTCGACAATAAGATCCAAGTTGATATCATCATTATGGACTTTGCCAAGCGTTCGATTCGACACGGTCCCGATAAACCTCCTTCTTTTAAATAAAGAGATACGGGGGATAACAAGTACACACCTTTGTCTGGATTCTCAAAATTGTCCCTTACCCAAACCAAACGGAACAGCGTTTTGTGGGAAAGACGGAGAATGTTCCGACTGGACACATTGTACGTCGGGAGTGCCTCAAGGGCTGGTTTGGGCCATTGGTTGTTCTTGATGTACATTAATGACCTGCCCATAACATCACGGCTAATGTTAGGTTATTCGCAGATGACTGCGTGCTGTACACACACCTGTGATTAAAGAGGAGTGACCACCATCAGCTCCAAACAGACTTAACACCTTAAATAAGTGGCAGGAACTATGGCAGTGAATTCAACGTTTCTAAGGTGCTTTGTATTACATCTCTCTCATGCCAAGTCACCTCCACACTTTACATATACATTAGGTAACCTCACTTTTACAGGAAACTAAATCACATTCATATCCTAGGACTCGAAATAACAAATGACCGTAAGTGGGGATCAATCATGTCATCTAATTGTGACCAAGCAAATAGGGCCCTGGGATGTTATTAGGCGGAACCTCTATTCCTGCCCGCAGGACTTAAAACTACTGCGTATCAGACTTTGGTCCGCCCCCACTTGGAGTATTCTGCACAGTGTGGGTCCCCTTACACTCAAGAGCTTCTGGTTGAGCAACTTGAAAAGATCCAGAGAAGAGCGGCTCTTTTCGTGTGCAATGACTATAGCAAACAAGCAGTGTAACATCAATGTTCAAACACTCAACTGGATACATTAGAACTAGACAAGGAAAATAACACGTTATCCATTTCTAGACCATATACAACACCATGGACAGGCGCCATCCCATCAGGAAGTTTTTCTTTTCGTCTTCTACGCCGGTATCATACGCCATTCGCGTCATCTACATAAATCGCCTACCATACCCATCTTCAAAGAAAGCTGCCACAGGTTTTCATTCTCCTAGACTTCCGGGAATGGAATGATCTTCCACCAGATATCGTATCATTCCGACCTGAACAAATTCAAAGAATCTGGTCACGCACCATCTTCGCACAAAGAAAAAAAACTCAGCAACTCAAAAACCAACCCCGTCGCACACCATATTCCTTCTAATTCTTCCGTTTGGCTCATTTTTGAGCGTTGTGGAATAGGGATCAGATCCACATATCATATTTTCTCATGCAGGCCCGAAAAGTCTTTTTCCTTTGATACTATCATAGAGCTATGAAATAAAAACTTCTAGCTGCTATGGACAAAAAACCATCTCCAAATGTGGTCGAACCTAAATAATAATAATAATACTATAATCTAATAATAATAATACTACTACTATTACTATACTATACTACTACTACTACTAATAATATAATCATATAATAATATAATAATCGTCGCGTCGTCATCATGACGTCATCGTATAATAGCCAGTCATAATCGTATCATCGTCATCGTTAAGGTCGTATATGAGTTCATCGGCATGGTCATTGTCGTCAACATCCTTCGGTGCTTATTGTAATTTTTCACATTTTCCATGACAAGCACCTGCTGAAGCGCCGTTTATCCCATCACGCATGCGGGCCCTGAACTTGAAAACATGGGTCACGACTTTACGGTTACATGCGACCGATGTATAAATAAAACAATCAAGAACAAAAATAATTAACAAAGTGTAAAGAACTAAAAATAAACCACAACTTTATAATTTTCACAAAACCGAGTACGGCGTTTTTTTCTTTTTTTATGAAGTTGTCGAAAACTGGGCAAGTACGTACGAAAAAATGGGCAAGGAGTCCGAAACACTGGCACAGTGCTTCGATGTCATGTTGCGCCGATGGTGATAAGGCAATCGTAGTGCACCACCATTTCAATTGCACAAGTAAAAGTTGTGCATGGTCATACATGGATGGTGGTGGTGGGTTAAAAATATCGTTAATTTTTTAAATATTCTAGCGAAGTCATTATAGTGTCGAAATGTGGGAGGCCTACCCTATCAGTTAGAGTAACCGTGAACTATTCTCCTTTCAGGGGCCTTTGTCAGTTTGACTTGGTTTGCCAACTTGAGCGTTGTCATGGCTATCTGTTGGAAATGCTGACATAGTGCTAAGCAGAGAAAAGGAATATGAGAGAGAGAATAGAACATGGGAGGGACGTCAGGTATGCCTCACGGGTATGGGATGCAGTATTCTAACCAAACATCCTTCAACATCAGTTTATTCCGTTGAGGCTTGTTCGAAATATCATGCAAGAAGGTGGTGGACACCACTTTTCTTAATCAGCGTTTCAGACCTCAGCCTTTTACTAGTTATCATAACTAGAAAATGGTATTTCGAAAAATACTATATATATAGCCGAAAGATACCGAATAATACTTACAAAAAAACTCGGGCGGCGTGCAGATTTGAAGTCTTGTACAGGTAAATGGTTTCGGTTTCGTATCGTTACAATTTATCATGTTATATGTTATATACGGGCGTCGTTTACGCAAGCGCATGCGCACAGTGAGGCAGTGGAAAAATGGGGCGTACCCGTAGGCGTGAGGAAATTGGTGATTTTGCCACTGATTTTGTTCGGGATTTTGCCTAGTTGGTATACTTAAGTGTGCGCGTGAATCATTGATGAGGGTAAGGCATTGAGGCACGGAATGACGCCGACGTATGTGACTTTTCTACATGCTGAACACCACTTTACACATGTCATTTACCTCAAGTCAGCCAAATTGGGCATAGTCGTATTATGATGATGTAATGGCATTACAAATCCGGAATAAATTATTCCTCAGCCAATTTGGCATAGTATTCAAATTGGATGAATATCCTATGCATGCGCATGACTGGTGCTGTGGTTGTGAAGCCTGAGGCTGATGCAAGGATGGGGACAATAACAATGCAAGTTTTTACTTGAAAAATGAAATTGTGGCATTAATTCATTTACTAATTGTTATTTCTGACTCAGAGATTTCGAAAGAATTTTTTTTGTGTAGTAATTCCAAAGTTAGAGATGAATCGATTTTTTGTTTTCCAGACATAACATATCCCAATGAAAGTCAATTCCGAGTGATGTATTTTTTTTTGTGGTTGATGAAGTGACTTTTCATTTTCATTATTTCTCAGATTTATTATTGTCCTAAAATGTGTGCAAAATGAAAATAAAGCCCCGAAGAAATTTCAACGAAAGGCTAGGGTGCAGAAAAAGCTGGTTTGCTTCAACGTCATCAAAAAATGTTTTAAAACAAAAGTATTTGTTTTGCTAAACCTGATGAAAAACGCCGATATTTTGAAAATAATGAATTATTGGCAATCTGATTTTTGACGCGGGTATGTTCAACAAAGCGATGCGGGCGGGGAACGATAACTCGTAATCGGACTTAATGCATCTAAAGGGCATGCATTTCGTGATTAAACAGTAGCACCTCATTTTGTGGGCCGCCAGCATAGGCTGGCAGAACACTTTGCAATCCTTGTGCGTGTGTATGTGATGTATGTGTCTCTAAAATGTTAAGTTTTTTATCGAGTGGCCCCCACAGGCTTATATTCTTGAATATAGTGGCGCGAAGCCGGAGAACCGCAAAATTATAGTTGTAAAGTGGACTCAGGCTGGGGCTGAATATACTTATAGCGTTTTGTCGAATTTGGCAGTTCCTTTTCTCTGATCGTTCAAGACCACACCAGAATTCCAGCCAGACGAACCAAGACAACGCCACAAAGGATACATAGATGAACATTTTTAATTTCAATTTCAAACTCTATAAATTATCACCATGAATCTCCAGGAAGATTCTGACAGCGATTATAGATATTACAGACTAGGCTATTTCCAAAACTTTCAGTTGAATTGACAGTTCATTTTGCTGATGCCCAAATGTCTGTTTCGGACAGAAAATCAAATTATGAATTCTTCCAGGTAGATTAAATTTGAACGTTGAAAAGGGTTAGGTACAAGTTATACCGGTTAACGGTTCAGAATATATCAAATCTCAACTTTTTTTAGGGATAGTCAGGCAGGTGACGAGGCGGACATGTGGATCTCAAAATGCCCCTTACATGCACAGACTACCGTGCCATACTGGGCAACATCGAGTTCCCCATCTCCCTTATCCTCCCATGACGTCACAGTTGACTTACAATACCCATCGATCAGGTGCTGTATTCCGTTATGGGGTTTTATTCTGTCCGGAGTTAGGTGGCAATTGAGTCACAAGGTGGTCAAACAAGACATTCCTGGATACTGTGCCCCTGCCACCCTGCACGCCAATGATTTTAATATTTTAGGGACACCTTTGAAAAGGGGATTATTGAAAACTGTAAAAAAACCTTCTTACGCCACAGATCAGACTGTCAGAAGAACTGCTGCACCCAGCCTCAATGTGTACACGATTGCTGGGGTCAAAAGTCACATGAAGTAGTGTTTATGCATATATAGGCCTACCCATGCTTAATTCTAAAGAAATTCAGTGTAGTCTGTTGTGTATGCTAAATTTCGAGGTAATGTTCAATGTAACTTGGTCACAGTATATACACAGGTCAAAAGATGGGATGCAACTGCAACGGGAAAAGGTAGGATATGTGGCAGGCATGCACACACACAGTGACACACACAAAGCATACACACACACGGCACTTGAACACAACACACATAAATGCATACACACTATTGTATGTGTGTTTGATAGGGGACACTAATCCAAAAACTCACAGATCGGAAGAGGACCCACAGATGTCGCTGATCAGTTCTAGACAGAGGGTTCCCCCCGGTATAGGTCGATACGACAGGGATATCCCCAGTCTGGTCCCAATGTCCTTATTGGAAGGTTTTTGGCTAGAAATGTCCCCGATGGAGGTGTTTACAAGTTTAAAAGGTGCAACAAGAGATTTTTTGGGCTTCCATTATTGTGTCATATGTTGTAGATCACCCTTACCGAACTGAAGGCCTTCACTAGGCAGTCCGACAAGAGTCACATATGCAGTCCTTTTTAATCATCAATTAAAGTAGTCGAAATAGATCTTCATATCATTTACATACATGTTATAGAGGCTTCGAAGGCTTATGACAGCCTTTGAAGCTCGATAGGCATGTCGTTAGGTCTTCCCACAGCCAAGTTAACATGCAACATTAGCTAAGCCTTCCATTAGGGGTCACTGCCCTATATGAAAGCTCTAATAAGCAGTCCTACTGCCTATCCAACGAAGCCCTATATAAGCAGTCGACTGGCCTACGAAGCTCTATCTCAGCCATCGACTGCCTTCCTACGAAAGCCCTATATAAGTAGTCGACCCCATCAAGTACGATGCCTATCAAGGAAGCCCTATAAAATCAGTCAACCCGCTCACCATGCTAGGCCCTGCGGGTATGGCGTAGCAATGGCGGTGTGAACTGATCGATGTATCCCCCAAATCCCCCCCCGAGAGGCCGGGTGCACACACAGCCAAACGGGGAGTCATTGAGTGCGGACGAAACCCGATGGGGCGCATCACATTAAGCGACACTGTGACTCCAGCTTTGGTCGGAGCGCTAGCAACGACGACATCAGGTGTCGGGATTACACCGGTGACAGCAACCGTGGTTGCTGGCATGGCTAACCAAGTCTCACAGCATAGGCGTGGGTGAAAGTCCGTCGTCGCGCCAGCCGACACACCACCCTCACTGTACCGGAGTGTTCACCTAGGCTCAACCCCCTGGAAGAGCCCAAGTGAACCATGCCTGCTGCCCGTACCTCCCGGTGAAGACTGGTGACCCGTCGCTGATCAGCATGAATTTTCCTGAAGACCTGTTCTCTGCATATCAATCTGGGGAACGATACGCCTTCCGGCGCCCCTAACACAGTACACAGCTGGGTCTACGTGAGAAGCA
>JAMKCH010079104.1:0-10436 GCA_023653785.1 Ophioderma brevispina | reverse complement strand
ACTAAAGTCTATGCCGAACCAAAGTTCAGGAGGAGGACAAATAAACACCAGAGTCCACATAGATCAGTCGAAAACAGCTTCTCTACAATAATTGCAGCCCAACCAACAAGTTCATAAGGAAAGCCTAAGAAGGTCCGAAGGATGAAAGGTCAAGAAATACTTAGCAAATTCTAAAGCTGACTAACGAGCTTTTGAAATATAAGGTTTTGGTCTGAAAATAGTCAAATGGGAATAAAAACGTCCCCTAAAACTGCTCATTCCAAACGTTTGAAGCAGATACCGAATTTGTATACCAAAGTTGTGATTTTCTAAGGACCTTAATCTGAACTTAGCTATTTCAAAGGACAAGCTTGCAAAAAAACACGATTTGTTTGGAAAAATGAGGGCACCACTACTAGGGGAAATCTCTGATGAGTCAGCCTTTAATTGAAAGTTGAAAGAAACAAGTATGCTAGTAGGCTTTAGATGGACGTGTGATGTCTATTTGCAACATTGGGATCCACAGGCTGATAATTTACACCAAGAAAATTCCAGTGTTAATCTATAGTTGGGGAGGAAGGAAATTGCAAGATCGAAGACTAATCCTGCACGCCCACTATGCTTCACTACTGGTCCACCAGCCGGATGTTGTCGTAAAATACCGTCCTGCGATGCAAAATTATTTCCGTAGTTAACGTGTAATAATTTTTATATTCAAGCTATAGCGTAATTCCAAAAATTACTGCGGAAAAAAAATATCGAGTCCCGGATTACCGATGCCATGTATTGGCATCAGCCTTGTTGTGGACTGGTATGGATTTCAAGCAAATGTCTATTTCTGCCAGGGAAACTGCATCTAGACATGTTACATCAAAAGGTCACAGCCAATGCGCCAAACTTGGAGATATCAGCATGTGATGCCTTATAATAGGAGCTCATCAATGACGGCTGTATGTTGCTTTCAGGGCAGAGGAGAGAAAGATTTTGTATTGTGGCTACTAGAGAATGATACCACATTCTTTGAAGAAGTACATTCTGCCTTTACGTACAGGGTCAATGAACTCGGTCCACCATGTGTAATTCAGGAAGATTTGATCCTGCCAAACTTCTACCTTGCCAGAGTGCCTTTGCCGTAAAAATGAATGGGGCCAACTACCAAGCGTACACATCATAATAGGCCACGTTCACTCGAGTCAAAACCACACGGCCATGATGGATTGTACAGCTCAAGTGAATTCCGATATTGGATAGATGTTTTTTATTGGCCATCTGTTGTTTTGGGAACCGGGAGTGGGGCAACTCACATATGAAATGGTTTGGGTGTAAGGCTCGCGCTTCCAAACCCAGGGGCATTCGTGACAGGACTGAAAAAAATAAGGGTCCTTGGGGACAGCAGGACAGACAATTGATTAAAAATAGGGTTTTCTGAGTGACCATTTGCCAAATTTTCCAAAAAATGGGGTCTTCTTTTTAATATTTCATAATAATAACAAAATTTCTTTTTAAAATAGTCTTTTCAAAAAATTTGCAAAATTTCACCAAAAAAATGGGGTCTTTCGGTGAACAGTGGTATAATTAAAAAAAAGGGTTTGGGTTGTGAATTTTCCAAAGGGTTAATTGGGTGACAACGATGCGAAAAAGGTCACTTTCAAGATGGGAGGGCCCCCCACGGGTTTGGGATGACATGTTGCTTTGAGGATAAAATGCCGATTGCACTTCCTAATAGATGTGGGTGCAAGAAAAACGGAATGAAATGTACAGGATTGGCATTTCCCAAGAGCTAGGAGTGCAAGAACCACCTATTAATTCAGATTTTTTATGCTGTAATATGCTTTGCATATCGTTGGGAAGAACAATACAAAGCTGAACAAAGGACAAAAGTGTTTCATCGTGTGTAAGCCCTAGGCATAAGTATGGGCAACAATGTAACCAAATTCCACAATAATAGTTTTTTCACACTTTCTTGCAAATTGCATTTCTGAACGGGACCTTGCAGGTTTGAACACTATGCTACACGCATTTGCTTACTAAAGGTTTCTATTTAAGAGCTAGTAAAATAGTACGGTTTTAAAGTGAAACATCAAGTAGAAAATTTTGAATTTGCTGTAAAATGACACAACCACATGAGGTTTTCTTCAAATATGATCCCTTAAAAATGTAATTTGGTCAAAAGGGGCATTTCTGCCTCATCTTGGATTTATAGGTTACCGCAAAAAATTTGAATCGGAAAAAAAAAAAAAAAAAAACAAAAAAAAAAAAATAAGGCCATTGGCAGCCACTGAAATCAAACATTATATCTAATTAGGTGATCAGAAATTGAATTCGCATTTTTTTATATGTAGGACCAACATTTGTTCATTGTGTTTACAAAAAGGTTGCAAAATGGTGTTTTTGTGATTAATACCCATTATTAATTATAGACACGATAACTTTCAAGTTAACATTGCTATGATCCTGTGCTTTTCATACAAAATGATATTATTTGAGGGCAAATTCCTGAGAAGTCTTGAATCAGTATGAAGAACAAATTCGACTATATGGGGGAGAAGTTATTTCAGTCCGCAACCATTTTTTTGACCAAAAATGGCAAAAATATGCACTTTGGCCCCAAAACTGTGTGTGTAGATAACAACGCAAACCCACAAAAGTGGGTATATCATGTAGATAATAATTATCTTCAATATGACACCAAAAACAAGGTGATTGGAGGCTCAATAGGACCATTCCTCAAATTACTGTCGTTAGCCAAACCGGCAGCCATTTTGGCCGCATTCCCTTGGGCCTTTGGCGGTGCCGCAACAAAATTAATTAGACACCTGGGATTAGTGTGTATTCTCATAAAAACCTACCAAAAAATCAAGGTTGATTAGTTGTAGTGATTGGAAGGTAACACAAAAACTAAGCATGATATTTGGATTGGGCCCTTCGCTAAATATAGAGCCTCTTGCATATATCGGTATCAAATGGCAGATTTGCTTACATTGACATAGGATAGGGCCTCTCGCCTTACCAGTAGAAGACATTCTAGAAGGGGCCCTGAAATAATAAATACAGTATGGTAGCATTAGGCCTGTTTTGAAATTTGCAAATCTTATAATTTTTGTTTATTCACCCTCGCTTTTTTCGTAAATCTCTGGGGCCCCTAACCTTTTGGGGCCCGGTGGACTTTGTCCACTCTGTCCTTATGGTAGTAAGCGCCTGAGACTAATATGATGAAGCATGTTACATTTCTTAGATCCAAGTGGGGGTTGCCAATTGGCACCAAAAATAAGCAATCTCTATAATCTGTTTCCTGGAATGGGGGTAGAGGAGACATTTTAGAAAGATAGGCAATATATTGACAGCATTTTTTTTAATTCTGCTTTAAAGAAACATTAAGTGTACCCCATTGAGTTATGATTTCCTGTAAATGTTACAGTACATGCACTGCAAAAATTATGGTGTTAAAAATATTTAAACCGTATGGTGTTATAAATTAAACAGTATTACAAACACAAGAGTTTTTCTAGACTATTTGCACAATTTATATATTAAAGGTGCACGGAGATTTTGAGGCATCCAAATCTTTGTCATAATAGTAATTTGTATAAAGATTAGACACTCAAAGATTTCTACTTGTTATTTGGATACAGAAATGTCTTAAAAGAGAGAAAAAGACGATTTTTATTTCCTTATATCAATATAAAACATGGTTGAATTTCGTATTTGCTCCTTTACAATTTAAAATTTCACACAATTTTTGTACCAAAGCAAACATTTCTCAAGCTTAATCCTTTTCAAGATGGGGATGTTTTGATGGAAGCTTTAACATCAGGGCAAACATCAGTACTTCCGATTTTTAGGGACCTGATATTGAAATCTCCATTGCAACCTATTAAATGTTAATGGCACTGTCATTGATCCACCGAGAGCATAAAATAGTTTGATATTGGCAAGAGTAGTTTTAAAGAGAATTCTCAATTTAAGGTATTATTTTTTTAGGTGAAAAATTGACAAAAGGGGATAGGAAAAAAGAGAGTCAAAGAGGAGAGTAGACCCTGGCAGTGTGAAAGACATGAATCGCCATCCATGGCATGCTGCATTAAGTGTCTTTATGGCATTAATGACTTTAAAAAATGATTGGATCTCTATTGGTTTACATTCGTCTTACTACTCAGGGTATGTTTTAAGGGAATACTTATACTTGTAGCAGACTACACTCTAATTTTTGGATTTTTGATTTGGTGAATCACTGATAGAGGCCTTTAATACTAGCAAACATTCCAAGTATAAATTGCTTTTAAAATACAGAAATTCCTCACCTATTACCTCTTTTCCTAATATATTACTATACTTATAGGTTAATATTTAGCTATTACCTATCTGGCACAAGTTTTTTTTTACATTTGTAAATAACATTCTAGCAACATTTTGATGCCAACCTGATTCATGTCCAACAAAAAGCCAAGCTAAACCACCAGATCTTTAGCCAATGGAATAAGGCATAGTCACCGGACCCTGTATCATCTTTTGCTTATAATCCCACTGAATCAATAGCTTAGCAGCATGGCATAGATAGCTTGGCATACAACCAGCAGTGGCAGAACATTTTCAAAGCAGAGGGGCCAAATTACTTCTGGCGCCAAGTGGTCTGGGATTATTCAAATTGACAATTTTACCAGCACAGTTTGTTCCACTTTGGCCCCACTTCCAATGGAGGCTCCTGGCCTCCCGGACCACCCGTTTCTACCACCACTGCCACACAACATGCACATTTTGAAGGTTCTATTATGCACTCTTATCACAACCAAATGAAGTGGCAATCAATTTGGTTCTCATCCCATCCTCGCTTTTTTAAATATAATTATAACAAACTAAATATGCATTCACATATTTGTAATGAGCACACTCAATAGCATAAATATCTCTGAACATTAGTCCAAATGCCGATGCCCCCCTGTTCAGAACAAAATGATAGACATTTGGCAATGAATCAGCTATTTGTGCCAAAATCAGCAATTTTTTGGTAATCAGTGACTGGGGCCAAAAAAAGCACAAAATTTGGGATATTTTCCCCAAAAAAATTTCATTCCCACCCCCCACATTTGGGATATTTTTTTTAACTAAATAGCTTGACTTTTCACAAAAGTAGAGAGATTAACTTAAAACACAAAACCCAAATGTAACTGGCCTGTCTTGATACCTTAAGATTATCTTAGACGGATTGTGAGTGAGGGGGACTTTCACAATTTAGGGGGGACCTTATGTACTTTAAGTATTTGAGATTAAGCTTGTCAAATTCTAATTCTTCCACCTCTAGTATAAAAAACAAGGCGGTTTCTCGAACCAGTCTCGCCTTCTTTCGCGCTTAATTGTAAGACAAAAAGCATCACACCAGCAGTGCAACTGTGCGAGTCAGGGTGTCCCCAAAAAGTTGTGAAACCAATAAACTTCCACATTTCTTAGCTATTTTACAATCCGCACTATTTCTTTGACACACCACGCCTAGTGGTCACCATCATTTTCCAATGTGGAGATATTAATCTGAAAAGTCCCCCCACATAGCACAAGTAAGAGATATTTAGGAATAGCACCCCTGGGTTTGCATTATGTATTCTATCTTTCACCTTTCATTTGATACCACCATAGAGGTACAACATCTTCCGTTGTGGAGATATTAAATCTTGAAATGTCCCCAACATAATCATAACAAGAGATGGTTAGGAGTAGCACCCCCGGGTTTGCATTTATAAGTATTCGTTTTATTTCCTGCTCCTTTCATTTGACACCAACCCCCAGGGCCACAACATTTTCCATTGTAGATATATAAATCAGGAAAAGTCATGCAAATCCCTTAAAATTCACTAAATTAGTAAATATGAAAATTATTCAATTTGGCACACTATTTTTGAAAAATAATGTGACCGACATTAGAATTTGAGTCCCTACGGGGTCCCAGAAGTGGTGCAATGTCCACTTGTGACGTATTTTCCACATTTTCCAAGAATGTACACAGGCGGCAACCCAAAAGACTGACTCGAAGTTAGAAAAAAAACCATTTCAATGAAAACATGAGCACTGATCTAGCTTTATATATATTGATTTTAATACCTTTGTTGTGTGTACTCTCCCCCCCCCCTTTGATAGTTCTTCGTGTTTTGTCACCTGTTTTGTACACCACCAAATCACACAGCCAGCCATATACTGCCAAATAAACACATGCTGACCTAATTCTTGTAAGTAAAAACAAAACCTTTTTTTTTTTAAAAATATTTTTTGAAGGTGTAGTATTTCACACTACCATTGACAACCTGAGAAAATTTGGTTGAAATGGACCAAGCATTTAGCTTAGTTGAAATTTCAAAAAACTTGTACACAATGTTTTTACCTTTTTTTTTTCCTTGACCTTTTTTCCCCTACCCCCCTGACAGAACCCGGGGAGGACCCTGGGGGATGAATTACATGGTGATGAGGGGGTATTCCTCCTACAATATAACCCAAGTTTGGCTACTCCAAGCTCATCCAGAAAAAAAGATATCCCCAAATTTTTCGGGTTAACATTTTTATCACAGACATAACGGACGGAACATACCGGACATAACGGACTGACATACGGACGGACATAGGCCCCTGAGCCACATTTTATATCCCCATCCCGAAACGTTCGTGTCGTGCGGCGGGGACAATAATCAAAGACTGCCCCTTTAAGTGGCCCACAATGCATTTTGACCACAATTATTATTCACAGACAACAGATGTTACCATATAGTACGTCTCATGTAAGCTAAGGAATTTTGATATCCAATGTACCCTTAATTTTACGCGATACAGCCCTTACGCATATTTATTAGATCAATTTGCGTCAAACAATGCCTTTAATTGCTCCCACTTGCACTTTTGAGACCGCAATTTGTGATTCATACACAAAGATGTACGGCTAAAGTTCATTAGGAAGATTTTGATATCCAATGTACCATTTCAGTGATCCAGCAATTAAATGCATATTTTAATTAGATCATTGTCATCAAAAATCCTCCCTTTAATCGGCCCACATGCACTTTGTACCTTATGATTCAACACGCCAAAGATGCATGGCATGTATGCTTTTCATGCATCGAAGGAATTTTGCCTATCGATGTACGGTTTTCAGCGCTACAGTAATTACGCATATTTATTAGCTCATTGCATACCTAGCCGCTTGTATCACCCATGCCTCAATTGGAAAAAAGATGCGCACCATGATAGGTTTCATGCAGTGACGGAATTTTCCGTATCCAATGTACCGTTTCATCAATTAATTAAGCAATTACGCTGTTTTTTTTTTGCATATTAATTAGCTCATTGACATACTTAATTTGCCCGAATACACCCGAAATTCTATCAGTTCGAGAACTCTCCAGCCCGCTCCCTTCCACCAATGTACATCATTGTCGCCCTTAACGGAACTCCAGAAAACTTGTACACAAGCCTTGCGGAAATTTTTCATTAATTATGCAATTAGATACTTAATTAGCATATTTCCGCCCAAAACTCTAATAAGGTCGAGAACTCGTGGACCCTCTTCTTTCTTTCCACAAGTTACATCATCATAGCTCTTACGAACTCTCCAGATAATCGACACAGCCCGTGAACGTGGACGTCAGGCCAGACAGAACGCATGACAGACAGAGACAGACAGACAGACATACGACAGTGGACCAACAGACAGACAGCCATACCAGACAGAAAGTGAGTACTAGTCTCTGCCGAACAAATTTCAGCGAAGCAAAACCATATTTCAACTTTATTTTCTGTTTTTTTATTGTTTTAATAATAATTTTTAAGGCATAATCTTATTTCAACATTTATCCATTAGGAGAGACGCGGGTACTGTTCTGATATAGGTGTATCGTTTGCTCTCCTTGATATTAGAGCCTGCACTACATATACTTACAACCAAGTATCAATTGGAAACAAACATGCAGTTTTGATAGTAGAGGTGAATCATGCAACTTGCAAGGCCCTATTCACTACTGTATCTTGGGAATGAAGGTCTCTGACAAGCTTAAATTTCAGAACAATGAGACAGATACAGCCTTTCATCAAAATTGGCACTATCAGGGTAAATTCAGGGGGTCCCCAAAGGCAATCAAAAAGCACTTTTAATGTCTGCCTTGGGTGGGGTCCCCAGTCCAGTCACTTGCTGGGGATTTATTGGTTTATTGGAGTACCAAATCTTGAGTTATTGGCCCCATGGCTCATTTGGCAAATGAACCAAGAAAATAATTTTGTCCTTTGGAAGGCTTCGCTGTCAAGGTCATACGTCTCCAAGAGTCCTCCCTGTATTTGTACAATCACAGTCATTTTTTAAACAGAAGGCTGGCAAACCCCTGAACTGTCCAAATCCATTAGGCCCATGAAGTCAATTCGAGTTTGTTTACTTTTTTTTTTCCTGGTTAATGAACTTTTTTCATTTTTTCATCAGATTTCATTAGTGACCTAATATGTGTGTTGTTTAAAAAAGCCAAAACTGATACGAAAGGTAGGCTGTCAGAAAAAAAGCCTGGCTTTGCTTCAAAGTTCTTAAAAATATGTTTTTACACAAACAAAAGAATATGTTTCCAATTGCTAAACCTAAACCTGCGAAAACAATGATATTTTGAAAATAATGATTATTTCAGGCAATCTTGAAATTTTGACGCGGGTATTCTAGCCTAAAAAGCCATGCAGGGTGTGGGGTAATTATAAACTCAGAATCGACTTTCATGGCCTTATATGTGGGTTCATACTTCACAACATATGTTGGCCAATGCCAGCCTTTCCAACATGTTTGGATGCCAGATGCATACCATACACATTGTGAGAAAAGCGTTTGTGCAAGGATGGTGTCAGACAACATCTTGCCGGAATACTACAAGCCACCATTAGGCTACTTAGTAAAGAAAATGCTTTTATGAATCAACAATTGTAAATTTCATCTAAAGGTGGGTGACCCGAAATTCGACAAACCTCGTCCCCCACTTCACTCCATCATCAAAATTCAAACTTTGTTATCAGAAGAAAGTCCATACTTTTTTGCAATATCATCACTGTGAAATTTCAGGCCCAGGAAATGTTTGATTTTATGAACAAAAACATCTCCAAATGTGGTCGCCACAATTAATTAACACATTGTCCTATGGGGCCAATTTAGTATACCATTTGTTTCTTCTATCCCAATTGTGTACTGTCTTTAACTCAAACTTTGCAATCATATATTTTGTGATAATGCTTCTATGTGAGAGTCTTGTGAGGAGAAATATCATATAGAAATCAGACCATTATCCGTGTCACCAACCTTTAATCGTAACTTACTTTGTGTGCTTAGCAAAACAAAATAATTGTGGTTACAAGTGAGACTTTTAATTTTACATATTTTATATATAATAGTTATATACTTTGAATATAAATTTAATCTACATTTTTTAATATTATTTTACACACTTTTGTTTTTATCAAGTATATCAAGTGATACTTTGAACAAATGAAACACGAGAATTCTTGACAAGACGAGGGTGTTTTTGAATCAATCCCACAATGCATTGCATGTGCCTATACTGTAACGTACAAATGTTTGCATTACTTTAGGGATAAAAGTGTTCCAAAAGTGTTAAGAACCACAAGAACTTTCAATAATGCATGCTAAGAATTCCTAAAGTACTAGTGGGCTAAATGAGCATAGAAGTCATGATTTTATGTTGTTAGAATAGGAAATTTTTATGGGATCAACACATGAGCTTGTTGCGGTGAACTTTCCCAAACTGGTGCACTGTGGGATAGAGTCAATACACCCTGGTGTAATATAGACCAGCTTATAGAGGATTTACATTTCATGAACCATATGTGAGCCTTTTGGCTATACAATCTCATTGGTCATAATAAAGGCCTATCAGTGATTTAACTAAAACAAAAATCTAAAAAAATCTCAAAAATCAGATTTTTTGCGACTTGTAACAAGTATAGGTATACTAACACACCCTACATAGCGAAGACTGAAAGCACCTAATCCAGGACAAAATCTTCAATGACGATCCCACCTCTTTGAATACTGCTGTTTTCTTTCTTTTCGGTCAATTTTTCAGTTTTGAAAAATAACTTATCCTTCAATTTTAAAGAGTATTCTCTGCAATTTCACATATTTTGACTCTTGTGTGTGAACCACTGACAGTGATAGTGACTTAATTAACTTAGAATGTGATTTTTCGAGTGGGCCTTTTTCACACGTCCTATAAGAGCCCTATCCTAACAAGCACTCACCATCAACATTCGATTATTAATCAAAATAGTAGTAGTAGCTACTAGTAAAAGGAAAGTTTAGGTTTTCCTACGGTTTTATATTGGACAAGCATGGATTCCTAGTGCCACTCTATCTGGACATCCTACTGAACTCTATCTGGAGTCCTACTTCGTCTGGCCCCCATTTGCACCCTTGTTTGGCGCCCTCAGTTGGCATAGTTGGA
>JAMKCH010079102.1:0-45945 GCA_023653785.1 Ophioderma brevispina | reverse complement strand
TTTTTCTGTTTCGCAATCACTGATAGTGCCTTTACCTAGTGGGTAGAATGGTGTTGTATTGCCATTTTGTAACTACAAGTTTGTTCTTCCCAGTTGTCACTCATATTTAGCCAAAGTAATTTTTAAAGACACTATCATTGATACCTGAAAGAGCCAAAATAATTACAAATTGCAGGAATATCTTAGAAGTGAAGAATAAAGTCTGTATTTATTTTTTAAGCATAAAAATCTAAGAAAAGGAGAAACATCAACCCAAATATGACTTTCCATTCATTATGTGTTGTATAGGGTCAGTATGGACAATAATGACTGAAATTTCATTTTGTCCTTATTAGGGTTGCTTTTGGGTCCCATAACTTTTGAGGTATGTTAAGATACCTATTACTTGTTTACAATATGCAAAAATCTGATTTTGAATGAATTTTTCAATTTTTCTCTCTGCTTGAGCAAATGAGCTTGATAGTGGAGTGCCTTTTTAATTCAGTAGCAATTTGATATGACACTGAACATTTCATCTCCAGATACAAACGATTAGATCCAACATATTCTCATATTATGTTTTTCTACAATGCAACAGTGGATTTGTTGGCATATGCCAGTGTTGTCAAGTTCAACTTGTTAGTTAATCTTAGTATTTGTCAGATGGTGTTTTGAGTCACTCCTCCACATGCATCAGTTTTCAGAAATTTTCACCATCAAATAGGGTCATGTGAATCACATAAAAATCTATTCTTAACACATAAAACCCTACTTACATGCCTCATTTTAGCCCACAAAGTTTTTAGTACGATGGAATTTTTGCATGATTAATGAAATGTCTTGTGGTTCTTAAACACTTTTGGAACACTTTTTATTTTTATCCTAAGTACTGACATGTGTTTATAGTACAAGGTACAGAATCAACCAAACCATTGCGCATATGTCCAAGGTTGGTCAATTCGGTGCGGCGCTGACTTCTGTGATTGGTTTGAATGTGTAATATGGGCGGGTGGGGGTGGCATCTTCCAACAAAATAGATTCAAATGTCAAAACATTGCCCTATTTGATTCGTGTTTCCGACATGCATCATGGGATTGATTCAAAACACCTCTGTGTAATTTGTCAAATGTTGACTCATTTGGTCTTCCTAATTGGTTGTATATACAGATATTCTTTCTGTGCTAAACCACGTGTCACCTATGGTATTTAGGTTTATTTCTTTTCCATTTGCAGTATATAACTTTGTATTGGGAAGACATTTAGTGTACAAATATAAAGTATGCAAAACTTGTGTTTATTCACCTCTTCAGAAAACAACATGCATCCAATTTATTTTTATTTAAGGTTTGTTTTTGATAAATGTCCCCATTCTGGTCATTTCTATATGTTAATTTCTTGTTGTGTCTGATATCTCGTGACGGTAACACTGTAATTCATGCCCGTAACCAGGAAGAGGGGCATTTTTTTCAAAAGGGGACTTTCTTCTCCCAAATTGCAAGGGGGTGGGGGGGGGATTTGGCAAAAGTGGACCCTTTTTACCGGAATGTTAACTTTTTTTCGAACAAAAAAGCATAAAACCTCTAAATTTTATGCTCGCCCGCAAAATCT
The DNA here is from genome assembly GCA_023653785.1 of Ophioderma brevispina. Classification (NCBI taxonomy): domain Eukaryota; kingdom Metazoa; phylum Echinodermata; class Ophiuroidea; order Amphilepidida; family Ophiodermatidae; genus Ophioderma; species Ophioderma brevispina. The sequence continues at coordinate 44,358 of JAMKCH010079102.1, read as the reverse complement.
TTTTTGGACTTTTAAAGCTATTTTTAGGGGTTTTTTGGAAGGATTGTTGGAAATTCGGTGGGGGAGGGCATCCTTCCCCACTGGCCCTCCCTGGCTATGGGCCTGCTGGAAGGTGATTGCTTAGGGCAGTCCAAGACTATGCCAGATGTAATGATGTTAATGATTTGTAAATATATTGCATTAGACTAGCTCATGTTGGACACATTCTTGGGTGAATACTTTGTTTCATAGAATAAGATACCATGGTTTCGTTGCAAATCATTGGTGTTAGTTGACATTTTATTCACTGTATTTATGTTGAAAGCTCCAAGAACATGTACAGGTTTGGCTCTAAATTTAGTGAGATTTAATAAAATCCCATCTATCATACATTTCTTCCTTCGTATGCGGGTGTAGGGCCCCCCATTGGCGTCGGACCGGGGCGGACAGAACGTACAGAGGTACGTCCCAATAATTTTTTAAACCCCGCGCCCTGGCGCCCCCCCGTGTTTTTTTAAGAAAAAAGCCACAACAATTGAAGTCAGAAACTGATTTCGGCTTCCATAAACACCATTACGAAATTTTGCAAGAACTCTGCAAATGATGCCCTCTATTACTCCTCCAACAATTAAGTTATGAACTCACACGGTCTCTATGCCTTGCAGATACTAGTCACCATTATAATAAAAGCTGAACCCGCTTAGAGCATACTTGCAGAATTATCGTTAACTGATAACGATGGCTCCTCTTAAATGCAACGACTTTACTGACAGTCGACGTTCAACACACAAATGCTTCTAGGTGCCCCCGCTACTGTCGTCCATGAGGAATTTAACATGAGCCGCCCTTGATAACAAAAAAACTAACGTTATCGCATAACACCCTGTCATACTGATGGCCCGCCCCTTGAAAAAGAAACATCGCTGAAGAGAGTATGGACCCTATACTTAACCACTATACGGTCATCCGTTCCAAGGAATAAATTGAGCGCCCCTTTGAAACGCAAAAGCAACATCTCTCTACTGAAGGCTCATTTATGTTACACGAGGCCACCATATGAACCCAAATTGCATAGGTGATACACTATGAAGTATGAACTTAGGGCCTCCCACTAGAATGCAAAGTTGCATAGGTCTAGATTACCCTAAAGTTCTCTTACCTGGTTATCCAATGAATATTAAACTGATGCGCCGCCCGTTTAGAACAATTTGTAGAGGTCTAACAAGCAGGGCGGCTCCCATAATTCCGGGCTATCCACTTAAAATAATGATTACTGACGGCCTTAAAGAATTAACAAATTTGCAGAAGTCTAATTATGCGGTGGCGCACCTATTCCCGAGCACCTATTCTGGCTATGCACTATGTATGACCTAATGGTCTATGGCAGCCAATGAAAAGGTAATTGAAAAAGTACTACCACGCAATTGTGATCACGGGTCATATCCCGGAATCAAACTGATGTCGCCCCCCTTGAAACATGTTGAAAACACAACTGCGAACATTTACAAGCAATGATGCCCTTAAACTGGTTTCCATAAAGTATATACACTATTCGCCTACGGAAAAATTGCCAAAAGGCAAGACTCGGCGACCAGTTCCCAACAAACTTTGACGAGCAACGTTACTGTGTTGAAACATAATCGTCTCTAATTGGCTGTTGGATGCGTATTCTGCGTTTGTCTAGCCACTTAAAGCTTGCATCATAGGATGTCAAAGGTTTTTCTGTCTGGAGTATGACAAGCATACTTCTTCTATTCTGGTTTCTCAAAAGTATGAACTTGTGTTGTCCAATAGACCAGTTAACATCCTACGTCACTTTCTTTTGTTGATTGCCAATCCATGCCTGCCAATCGTTATGGCCAATATTATTAAAACTCTAACAAATAAATGGCCCAGTGGTAACTGTCAGGTCGACCTATTTCAAGATACCAGCCCTAACATTTTACAACATTGCTGTTAACTGGTCTATAGAAGCAAAGTTGCGAAGTCTAACAAGCATTTGGGCCATTGATCATCCCATGAGTCATAAACTGCTGCCGAGCCACTTAAAAAATGTAAAATCGAACAAGCAACGGTCCCCCTTATACTGGTTTATCCATAAATAATGAACGGATGCCCATTCAACAAGATTTGCAAATCTCAATAAACAATGGCCGCCCTTGTTTCTGGTTGTCCAGCAAGTAATGAAATAATGCCTCCCGTTAGAACAATTTACAGAATCCTTGCTAAATTTTCCAAATACTGAGTCTTTGGGTGAAAATTTTAGCAATATTTCTTAGAAAATAGGGTCTTGTGGTGTGCAAATATTCAAAAACTCCCCAAAATGGGGTGTTGGGGTGATAGTGGTGACATTTCCAAAAATATGGGTCCACTGGGTGACAACGATGCTGAAATTGGGGGGTCTTAACAGCATTGCATACACGCACCTCCAAAATGGGAGTCCCCCCCCACGAACGAAGCCATCGCATTCGTCATTTCTGAAATAAAAGGCTGAAGTTGCTGCTTTTTGCATATTCTCATACGAAAGCCCCCGTATATCGGTCGTTCCAATGAAGAAGAACCATTTGCTAATTTCAAATTTGTCCTATCACATTTGCATGAGAAATATGTTTAGAAAACAACATTCTAGGGTTTCACGTCCCGCACACCCCCTGTCCGCTTCATAAGCCTTAGGAACTCTATAACAATTGACTTAGGTTTGTTCAAATAAACATTGAAAAATGTGTTTTTGGAACCGAACATGCAGTTCCGTGCTTCGCGCGTGAAGATGAGAGTACCCTCTTTCCAACACCCAACAGCCCCGTCGCAACTTGAATCGCATGGACACTTTCATATGGAGTCCAACACAACGTAAACATCACTATGCCTTACGCTTTTCAAGCCATTAATCTTATTTTGCTATACGTATAAAGTGAACCACTTACACAAATTGTTTCAAAATGTTCTATTAGATATTTTTGAGAAAAATGTGTTTGGAAAGCAAACAGTCCATTCCTATGGTTTACGCTGCCGCTTCGCGCGGGAGAGGAACCCTTCCCGCACCCACCCCGTGCAGCTTTATATATGACTCTCCATGCCGATTGAACTTATGTTTTTTGTTAAAATAAAACGTACTCACTTAACTATTTGTTAACTGAAAAGCGAACCTTTTGCTCGAGTTCAAACTTGTTCCATCAAATCCCCACGAGAAAATGAACATTGCAAGGATCCGCTGGGGTGCGTGCTTTTGCGCTGAAGGATCAAAAACCCCGTCCCCACAAACCACCCCCTGCCGCTTCATAAACTCTCCAGATCAATTGACTTATGGTTTGGGTTTTCCAATAAAACCTTATGACCATTCAAACTAAATTTTACTTGAGTTTTAATACCGTTGATCTTAAGGACTATATCTTATAAGTGAACCTTTGCTAATTTCAATTGTCTCCAGCGAAATTTTTCGCGAGAAAACGTACTTTGGAAAATGAACATGGCAAGGGTTCCGCACTTTCGCGCGAAAAGGGGCCACCTCTCCCCACCCCACACCCTTGCCGCTTCATTCGTACCGTGGTCACGACATACGGTCGAATCTGATTTTTTTGGTCAAAGTGAGTAATAGTTAATTCTGGTTGCATTTTAGTACTCTAACTTAATTGTACCCAAAAAGAACAGTGAAATTACATCTCCTACCAAAAATAGCTCCTGTCGAAACACATCCATATGTATAAAACGGTTTCACAAACAATTCGAGCTTTGCGTGTCCAATTATCTCAAAGCACCCAGATATAAATTGCGAACGAAATCGTATTCTTTTGGACAAAGATTGCTACTTCGTGATCAAAATGCGATATCTTCGGTCAACATTGAAGACAAACCCACCATCAGTGAATTTTACCTCTCTATACTTCATGGGGGATTTGTCATGTTATTTTCATATTTTAATTTTGGTGTATTATGTTATTGTACTAATTCAGACCTACGATTCTGTGCCACCGGAAAAAAGAATTATTCATGTTTGCAGTTTTTTAACATTTAATTACAAAAACCCACAAATTTATCACTTTTAGGGGGCTTAGTGACATTAACCCTCACTTTACAATGGGAGGGGTTACCACACCCAGGTGACTTTAAAACGTTAAAAATATTCGTAGAATCTGTCGTTAATGTGAAGAAAGTTTAAAAGAAGTTGTTTAAGCAGTGAACTGAACAACTGTTGTTCAGTTGACCCGTTAAACAACTTGTTTAAACTTTTTAAACAACGTTTGAAAGTTGTAAACAAACGTTTTTTACCAGTTGGGAATAGTGGGGTTGTCACTAAGAACAATTCTATTACCTCTACTACCATTATTGAAACTTCTTAAAGTTATGACATTCCAGTTACATTGAAATATTTCCTGACTTAATTTTGTGGAATTTCTATGCAATATTTATTGTGTGTTGTTGGCAAATGTCATAATATTATTATGTTTATATGACAGGCAGTAACATTGTGTCCCCAACTTCCCCCTAACACAGTTTATACGTGAAATATGAGTATTTTTTTCCTTGCAAAAAACGTTAAAAATATTGTCGACTATTAAAACAAACATAATAATTAAGGAGTTTTTATTTTTAAGGAGCCCAATTTTGTAAGAGGCAATTTTCTTAATTCGATATTGTCATCGTGGTCAGTCTCTACTAATTTTGCACGACCGCTAAATGCAACAGTGAAAGTTTTCCGTTTTACCGCGCTTTGGAATTTTTCGTATAGTTTCTATGTTTGTAACTGTTTGCAATGGATATACAAATATGACACTAACAAAGTCAGAAAGAGCACAGTTAAGAGAAGAATCCAGTTACAGAGACAATGTTATAAATCAATACAATTATAGAGCCCAAATGTTATAGACCCCAAAGTTAAACATAACACAGTATATAGAGACAGTTGTTTGAAAAACCGTCACGGAAATAAAAATGATATTGTTATTAGAAAAACAAAAACCCCCAACACCCCACAACCAACCCCACATAACCAATCACCTCATCACACATCATCATTCACGATCAGTAGCATCAGTGTCGTCAAGCTTCATGTTTCATATTTTCATCGTTATTGGCACAATCGTTATTTCTATCATCCGTGGCATTGTCGGCGTCATCATTTAAAAATAGTAAAAACCGGTAACTATATAGTGAATCTCCCATTACCAGCAGTTAGAAATCAAACGGGTTCATGGCAGTCGAATCACGCTATTTCGACTCTTTAGAACACAGCGAATCAAACATTGGGTTTTGACAAACAATCAAATCCCATTGACAGTGACCATTTTGAATAATAAAACAGTTGTTTCTTGCTATTTCAATACTCTCGTCAGTTAGGACACACATTTACTTCTTTAACATACACGACTTAAAAAAAAAAAAAAAGTAATGTCCTTTCATTTATTTCATTACACGCATTCATAAGTAAATCAAACTTTCAAACGCCGTTTTCTCGAACAGCATTTATGTGATCGACACTATGCAGAAACCCACGACGATATTGAATCTTCAATAGTCATGGGCTTATGGTTCGTGCATATAAACTTTATCCATTATTAACTCAATTCTACGTTTTAGGCCGTTGATCTTATATATTTAACTATATTCATTATAAAGTGTACCTTTTTCTTGCTAATTTCAAAATTTGTTCAAATCAATTTTCACGAGACAATGTTGCTTGCTTTGGAAACTAAATATTGAAAAGTTTCGCGCTTTCGCCGGAAGGTTGTACACCCTCCCCACCCCACCCACTTAACATAAAGGACTTTAGCATTTTTAAAAGTTCCAGTCTGTGGCACGTGATGTTTAAAACATGTTCAAAAACGTCAAATGGACTTAAAGGAATATGTCATGATTCTGAAATATTTGGAAAATTGGTAGGATGGAAAGCTTAAAGGGGCAACGAGAGAGTTTGAGTCCACCAAATATTGTGGTCATAATAGTAATTTCATATAGAGGAGGACACTCAATAGATTTCTTACCTTGTATTTGCTAAGAAAAGTCTAAAAGAGAAAAAAGGGTAATTGTGATGGGCTTATATTTCAATATAAAACATCGGCAGAATTTCGTTTGCTCCTATACGAATTAGAAATTTCACAATTTTTGAACCAAAGAAACATTTCTCAGCTTAATCCTTTTCAGATGGGAAGCATTTTTGATAGAAGCATTACACCAGAGCAAAAATCAGAATTTTCACATTTTTAGGGGACACCTGTTATTTGAAATCTCTCGTTGCACTTTAAGTAACGTAGATACATATAAATCAAAATAAGTTGAAATTGTCAACATTTTGTTGAGTATTTTGCCCTTTTAATTTTCCGCCCAATAGACTTACCGAAAACGATTCCGACCAAATCCACATCGCAGGCCAAATGGTGACGTCAAAGTGATGAACATCATAATTACGTCGTTGTGGACCATCTATCGCAGTGTTGCAATTCAATTAATAATAAACCCACAACGAAATGAAACAAAATATTTTATTCTGTAACTTATTTTCTAATTTTTATATACTTAATTAATCCATCAATATTACAGTGTCAGCAATAAAATTCGAGTCAACACGAGTTTTGGTCATCACTTTGACCTCGTAGAGGAGAGAAAAAATGGGCGCTTTTGATCAATGAAGCCACACCGTGGCGAAAAATCCGCCCGTTTTCTTCGTATTCAAAAAAAGCAAAATTGAAAAGCCTTATTTTGTTAAATTTTACATCAAATTTTATCTTTTTTTAAGTTTGGATTTTTTTTTATGGTTTATTAAATTTATTTATGAATGTAAGTCAAATGAGCTTGACAAAAATCTTGACATATTTCCTTTAAAGTATGTGATTAAAGTTAGCTAATAATTATAAAGAATTTTCGCCCCGTAAGGGAAAATAGTAGGACGCCCCACCACAGCAGTTACGTCCCAAAACTAAAATTGCTTCCGACGCCGATGCCCCCCCCCCAACCGACTGTGATGTTCCGTCGGTACAAAATAGAGTTTCTAACAATGGGCCAGTACATTGAGCTAAGTGTGGTGCGGCATGGTTGACCTTGGTAGTGCCCACAGCCCTCCCCACATTCTTCAGATTTTAGAGGCGACTGTAAAAAGCGCACATCGAGCGGAAAATGGTTGTTTTCGGTACAATTACACGTGTCGGTACACCACAAGTCCGGCCCCCTTATCTACAACATCATGGCTACGCCACTGTTGTAAATGAGTAGACTCTGCATTTTTGACCAATGCTGCTGCTATCCAGATTGAAAGATCAAATTGACATCAGAATGTGTGAAAACCAAGCAGGGTTGTTGCAAAGGAAGAGCCTGCCAAGACGAGATCTTCAGCCTATGCGTCCACATTACAGAAAATTATTGGACCAACATTTAATGATGATCAATTTGACTTTAAGGCTGCATGAACCTGTGCACTGGCCATCTCTTTGGGAGATCCAAGATCATCAACTTTGTTGAAAATTCATACCAGGACCCAGGGGCGTAACCAGACCTGGGGGGGGGGGGTGGAGGCAAAGTGGACTCAAGAAGTTTCCCAATAGTTTGTAGACGCCAATTTGTTCGGCTCGCTGCGATCGCCGGGTAGGCCCATATTCTTTTCCAGTCGGTTAAAAATTCTGAGGGGGGGGAGGGCCGAGGGTCAAAAGTCGAGCTTCAAGGTCGTATTCGTACCTCTTTCTTGTCCTCTGCTTCCCTATTTCTTTTGCCTATTTTTCCCGATTGAACCTTTATTTTCACCCCTTCTGTTCCCGAGTTGACTTTCTATTTTACCCCCTTTTTTCTTCTCTTTCCTTATCCCTCTTTTCCTTCCCATTTTTTGGCTCCCCCTTCAGATTTTTGTGTCCGGAGGGGCAGCTTGTCCTCCCCCCACATGTTTATGCCACTGACCAGGACACTGCATGGTGGGTCGTCAGGACTACTCTCTTCAGCTGGGAAACATCTTGTCCCCATTACTCTTTGGCATATCCATTGCCTTGTTTTGAAGTCAGCTGTAGACATATACCCCACAGAGACATCACCCTTTCCCCCAAACTTAAGCCCCCAGACACCCTGAAGTGAAGCTGTCAAATCTAGACTATTCATCATGACAGTGCCTATTTGAGAATTGAACTGGCAAAACAACGGAAGCCATCCCTTTAAAGCTGCAGCGAAGTTGGTATTGTTTGGTATTGGTGGGGAACGGGTCGGCGCAGCGTATCTTCCCTCGCCTGTCACCATGAGGTCTCGGGTTCGATCCCGGCAGGGGCTCGTTCTCGTGGCTTTATGTGACGTGGGTTTCTCGATCCATACTCGTCCCGCGGTTTTCTCCGGGTACTCGCCGTTTACTCCTGCTTCTAAAATCGAGCTTCTTGGGCGATAAATCTGTTCGTATTATGGTTCTCTGTGTGCTGATCACCTTTCATGGAAGCCGCACAGCGCCTTGATCACGTTTTACGTGGATATGTCGCGCGTTACAAATACAAATTATTATTTATTGTGCTGAGTTACAGAAAACAGAGCTTAGCAACTTGGAAGACACACACAACGTGGTCCCACTGGAAATGAAGGAACCAAAGCAGTCACCATTTTAAGTACCTGGGGCTTAACTGCAGTTCTGGGTGATGGCTCAAACAAAAAGAACTTGACATCCTGGTTTGGCAAAACATCTGCTGCCTTTCCTGGACCGTCTCCCTAAAGTCAGCAGAATGCTGGTTCTCCGAAGGCAGCAGAATGCTGTTCCAGAAAGGCAGCAGAATGCTGGTTCCAGAAAGGCATCAGAATGCTGGTTCCAGAAAGGCAGCAGAATGCTGGTTCCAGAAAGGCATCAGAATGCTGGTTCCAGAAAGGCAGCAGAATGCTGGTTCCAGAAAGGCAGCAGAATGCTGGTTCCAGAAAGGCATCAGAATGCTGGTTCCAGAAAGGCAGCAGATGCTGGTTCCAGAAAGGCAGCAGAATGCTGGTTCCCGAAAGGCGGCAGAATGCTGGTCCAGAAAGGCGCAGAATGCTGGTTCCCGAAAGGCGGCAGAATGCTGGTTCCAGAAAGGCATCAGAATGCTGGTTCCCGAAAGGCAGCAGAATGCTGGTTCCAGAAAGGCATCAGAATGCTGGTTCCCGAAAGGCGGCAGAATGCTGGTTCAGAAAGGCAGCAGAATGCTGGTTCCAGAAAGGCAGCAGAATGCTGGTTCCAGAAAGGCATCAGAATGCTGGTTCCAGAAAGGCAGCAGATGCTGGTTCCAGAAATGGCAGCAGAATGCTGTTCCAGAAAGGCAGCAGAATGCTGGTTCAGAAAGGCAGCAGAATGCTGTTCCAGAAAGGCAGCATAATGCTGGTTCCAGAAAGGCAGCAGAATGCTGGTTCCAGAAGGCAGCAGATGCTGGTTCCAGAAGGCAGCAGAATGCTGGTTCCAGAAAGGCAGCAGAATGCTGGTTCCCGAAGGCAGCAGAATGCTGGTTCCCGAAAGGCAGAATGCTGGCTCCAAAAGGGCAGCAGAATGCTGGCTCTAAAAAGGCAGCAGATAGCCTCTAACCCAGGGGTGTCCAACCTTTTTGACGCAATGGCCGCATTGGTTGAATCCAAAACTATTGCGGGCCTCAAGCAATTGATCCGGGGTGATGTTCTCAAGTTTATTTTGGGCCTCTGAGAGTCTGGAAGCGGACCCATACCTATACCATTTTTGGCCGAAAAAGAGACCCATCGGTACGCCAGAGAATGCAGAATTTGGGTTAAATTTAACACAAATTTGCTATATTTCCTAGAAATCTCGACATTTATAGAAAATTCAGAAAAATTTGGCTTCAGATTGAGGAAATTGGTCTAATTTTCTAACAAATGTGCAATTTTTTTAAAAAGCAACATATTTCTACACCAAAATTAGCATGGGAAAATGGTTCATTCATTCATGTATACCAGAACTTACGGAACTCATACGGCATGCAATATATTAAGGGTTAACACTTTGACCACAGACACACAGATACACAGACACACAGATACACAGATATACGACCAGAGTAATTCCTATGTGCCTTCTGCAATTCTTGCAGATGGCACAAAAATATATTATTTGAGATATATACATTTTATTTTTTTTCTGGGAAGTACCTCGCGGGCCGCATGCGAGCTCTTGGCGGGCCGCAAATAGCCCGTGGGCCGCAGGTTGGACACCCCTGCTCTAACCAAAGGATGAGGTTTGCCTAGATGCTTTGGACATGAAACACCAACAGAAGATACTGCAAATCTCCTGGATGTACTAAGTAGCATGTGACAAATGAAAGTATAATTAGGCAAATCACCAAACAACCTCTACTACACTCATATTATTGGGAAGAGAAGATTACAGTGGCTTGGGCACATCCCAGAGGGTGTTTTGAGTCAACCCCACAATGCACCAGTTTTGGGAAATTTCACCTCAATAGGGTCATGTGATCATAGGCGTAAATCCCGGGGGGGATGGGGGTATATATCCCCCCAATATTTTGATGAGGGGGGATGGTCAATACGAGCATCCCCCCAATGTTGATGCCCGTTCATGTGTTTTTGACCAAAAATAACCTCATATTTTACCATAATAGTTTAAAAATGGTAAATTTCCGCGCACTTTGCGCGCATTTTGTTCTAATTACAATTACATTTAACGATTTTAGCTTCTTAATGGCAAAATTTTTTGCGCGCTTCGCACATATGGCTAGTAAATAACGGATCTTTTTTTCAGCAAACCCGGTTCATTCATAATTTTTTTATCAACCCCATCCCCCCAATGAAAAAAAGAAATTTACGCCACTGCATGTGATCACATAAAAATCCTATTCTTAACACATAAAAACCCTGACTTTAATGCTCATTTTAGCCCACAAAGCGTTAGTAAACTTTTGGAACACTTTTTATCCCTAAGTTTAGTACAGTACGGTATAGGTACATTGCTATGCATCATGGGATTGGTTCAAAACACCCTCTGGGCACATCCAAAGAATGGGCAACAAAATCCCAAAGAGAGACTACAACTGGACTCCACTCCATGGAAAGTGGGAAGACCAAAGGCAATGGAATTCTACAATCCTTAATTCATGAATATCAGTTGGACAGTGAAGGAGGCACAAGATCGCAAGTAGGAACCAGCTCACTCGTCAGGCAACAGAAGCTGGAAATGCACCAAGCTGAACAGTAAGGTGAGGTAAGATTATAACCATTTAAACTAAAATAGTCTTGTTGTTTGTCTTTTGACCAAGTTGCAACTCGGCCCACAAGGGAGGAGGGCTGTCAACAATAGCTGGAAGTACTTAAATTTCTGTTGTCATGCTGTTTGGATGGAGGTATCTCAACTTCTGGTACGGCCATATAAAATGTCAAAAAATTGGGTCGGCCTCAAAAATGGAAGTGGAACTGGGAAGAGTAAAAAATTTTTACTCAGCCTAAAAGTATGAGTAATTCATTTTGCACTTTATTCGAGCTCGACTTCACTCAATCTTTCCAGGAAGATTTGCTTATATATGTAATTATTACAATCAACCATAATACCTTGACGATCTTATAATGGAAAGCCCATTTATACAACTACAACCTTCAACTCCTTGCACAAGGCCAGTTTGTTCAACCTTACTTCTAAATGCCTCTTTTAATAGCAATAAGTGAATAGCAGATCGTCACAGACTCCACAATGTAGTTTTGCAGTCGTTTACCTTATGTAAAATGATTTAGTATTGATAGAAAGGATAATTTTAGTGTCTGATCAATACCCTGTACTTAATCAAGATAACATGTCTGGTTTCCAGAGAACATATTTATGGGTCATTCGCCTTTTGATATTAAGTGGCTGTGTTGGTCCCGCTACCGATCAATACTTGTATTGCAAATATTGATCAATACTTGTATCACAAATAATAGTCCAGACCATAACAGCAGATTCAACCTACCATGTTACCTCTAGTACTTTCCGAAGGTATGGGCATTGAATGAAGGACATAGGCAGTGGGTGGAAATTAAATTTCCACGCTAAATCTATTGCAACGTAGTCCGAGAAAGAAAAATCAATTCTATGCTTAATGAAAGCATTGAAGTCAACGTAAGCGTATTTATATGCTACCTTAACTCTCTAAATAATGACTGATCGTATTTGCTTCAGTGGTATTCAATGTAACAGGTGGGTGGAATGTTACCAAAGACATCCAGGTAATTTGTAGGCTAACTTTTGAAAAAAGTTCTGTACAGAGTCAAAATATTGGAACCCGGGGGGGTTACTCAGTGGAAAAGGGTAGGTACATATGTGCCGCCGATATGGGTTACATTTTCACCCCTTACTATAACAATGGGTCATTTTTCCCACCATGCTACTATATTGATGGATCATTTTTAGGTCATTGCTACTATATAAATGGGTCCATTTTCAATTTTTGGTCGCAATTTACTATGAAAATGGGTCAATTTTTCTGATTTTCGGTAAAATCACAATGAAAACGGTTGATTTTTCTGATTTTTGGAAAAGTTACTTTGAAAATGTGCCGATTTTACGAAGATTACTATGAAAATGGTGCGAAATTTCAAAGCCAACTATATAAATGGGTCAAAATTTCGGAACTAACTATATAAATGGGTCATATTTTGGTACAATTTGGTCACTATAAACATGGGTCGATTTTTTTACCTGGCGGACGCACACCTGTACCCAATTTTGGGTCAAGTACCCACCCCGGGTATTGGAAGGGTTGAGACCATCAAAATATACCATGTTGTCCATCACCTTTCAAGAATTCAAAAAGGTATAGTTTGCCCCACAGCAGCCAACAACGTCCTGCTGAGCTATTGTTATGACTGTCATTGTTCAAATAGAGTTTCTTCAACAGACTTTAGTAGACGTCTGTGGAAATTTGATATCCGGGTTTAATAATAAGGTTTTAGAACAAAAATATGTGACCGGTTAGAAGTTTTTCTGCTTAACGATTTCAGGTGGTATAAAATGAACCATTTTAGACCAAAAATTTCTACACGGTCATCGATTTTTCTTGGGAAATCCGAAGTAAATATCCGTGTTTTCAAATGGCAGCAGTGCATGAGCTGATGTTGGTGTAATCCATGCACAGCGGGACGTTGCCGGCTGCTGTGAGTTTGCCCGGTAGTTTGCTGTAGTTCAATTTCATGTTAGATAACTGTGTGCTTCAAAGCACAACACTATTTTGAGAGCTAATTACTGTACTACGTGATATGCATGATGACTGGGAAGAAATTAACATTTGTAATTCTAAATGTTCCCCAGAAACTCGATTAAGATCATTCTAAGGATTTCACAAGGCAATTGCTTTTAATAATTGTCTGCACAGAATTGAACAGATAGATTCTCCATTTATTTCTTTTTGTGACAAATTTGCTGAAAATATTTGTCCTTTTTGTGCTTGTGAAAAGATTACACCAATTTGGAAGGATTTCCAGGAAATGCGACTACTTCTCTGTTAAGGCCAAAAATAAAAAAGTTGATAAATGAAAAGGGGGCGTGCACATATGGAAATCTTGCCAATTTTGTCTGATCTTGAAAGGTGTAGTGTTTTTGTGAAGTGTAGTAGTCATTTGGATCTTAAATAACTGTTCTAAGGCCATTATTTATTCTAAGGCCATTTTTTTATCCTCTTTTTACTGCTGTCACTGTCATTCAATTTTTTTTTACTACAATATTGTTTCTGCCAGATCGGTTTGTACATCATAGCCTGAGACTTCAGTAGTGGGGAACTGTAGTGCACAGATCTTTTGCGAGTGTGGATAAAACTGTGAATTATGGTACACAAGTACTTTATACATTGATAATAAAAAAAAATTGATGGAAGCACTTGCCACTCCCAATTCATGGCCCCAGCTTGGATTTCAAGGTTACACAGGGGTAAAATTGTTAAAATGTTCCGATTGTGTTGAAAAGCACACCATGATGTCTGTCTGGTTACAAGGATTCCAAACAGGTATAGTTTATACTACCTGCGACTTATAGTTTAGGAATTATGGGGTAAAAACTGTAAAAATGGTAAAAAAGGAAATTTTGGTTTGTACAGGGGTCAAAAATTAAAAGTTGCTCCAATTTTTGTAAAATGTGGTTCAAATTGTTGGTTTAGCTCATAGAATGAAATACAGGAAAGACTGAAATACAGCAATAGTTTTGACTATCTTACGTGCCCGGTTATTAACCAAAATGGCGAATGAAGCCAACAGCTATTGGCAGCTATTGGATTCTATTGATCTGTGCCCTATTTTGTTGGATAACGTGAAAACTTAACATAACAGATAAGGCAAACTATTCCTTATTTCAATCCTTTAGCTTTAGAGAAACAAGTTGCACCACAATTAACTAAATCAAAAGCAACTTTTAACTTTTGACCCATGTACACACCAAAATGGACTTTTTCACCATTTTTACAGTTTTTACCCCGTAACTCCGGAACTATAAGCCATAGATAGTGTAAACTATACATTTTTTGAATCCTTGTAACCAGACAAACACCATGGTGTGCTTTTAAACACATTCGGAACATTTTAAATTTTTGACCCCTGTATAAACTTGAAACCCAAGCTGGGGCCATTAAGGGGGGTTGGCAAGTGCTTCCAACAATTTTATGGATTATCAATGCCTAAAGTACTTGCGTGCAAAAAATCATAATTTTATCCGGAAGCGCACACCCTTTCACTTCCGTCCCCTGCTACAGATGAAAAAAGGTGAAGTAAAAACCCACCAAGAAAATTGTTGCAGACTTGATTACGGTAAAACGCATATCCTTTGCCTTGTTTACATGACCGTAATTTCCTCTGAATCAATATGAGTGATTACTTTTAGCTTTTACTACTAACTCCAAATTGACAAATAAAACTGAATTTCGTTTGCTTAAAATTTCATTAAGGTCAAGTTAAAGTAATCTTGTGCACTGCAACAAAGACTCACATGGTACAATAAGGTTAAGGTGTGCATTGCTATACAGTGTGAGTCAATAAAAACCCTACATTCAGAATAAAAAATAATTAAAATAGTTAAGAATTATTTTTGCTCAAATGTTTGCTTTGGTTATAAAGAGGGATAAACAGGCTTTCAGAAAATGTTTATTTGGTGTCATTTGGACTTTGGAGGAAGAAGTTATCCCTATTTTGCTGAGAGACTTAAAAATCCTGTTTGGCCGATTTTGAGCCACACAAAGATGCATCGTTTACATAGAAGAACATGGTCTTCAGCCGTGATTTGAGTAGCAACATTTACACAAATTATTGTTTTAACAATAGAAAGTGGAATGTATAAAATACTATCCCTGAGATTAAAAAAGAAAATGCTGAGTCGAAGATGTCAATTTGTCCTCAAATAAGAAAGTCTAGATAACGAGTGAGCCACATCTTTTTTTAAAAAAAAACCTTTTTGGTCCAGCAAGATTCTAGTTTTTACATACAACGAAACCTGGATCCAAAAGTGAAACCATAGGCGGTTTTGTATGCCGTTTGAAAAAAACAGTGCGATATTGGAATTTTAAGTTTTAATTGCAATTTTCTTACAGAAAACTTAGGCTTTAGTTCTTCTCGCTATTTATGGACGCTGAGTAACTGGCTTTGTGCAAAATATTTACCTTAGAGATGTCAAACACAATCTTCTGATCAGTTCATTATGTTCATGAACTGAGACATTGATATGGAGTGATTTTCAAACACTGACTCTTAATGATTGAACATATTAATGGTAATTTTAATTTGTTGAAGATATTTTACTGTAATTATGTTTAGGTTTAAAACTTTTAAAAAATCATTTTATTCAAACTGATTTTTTGTCGAGAAGAAATCGATACCATCTGAAATTGCTTTGTGAATTGTCTTTGCTATAAGTGTTGTGGCATACTTTGTTATTTCCGGCTGTCAGTCCTCCGCATTGTATGGCTAAGAGCTGCTAAAATACGGCCAAACATAATTTGGTCTCACAGCAACCTTGGACATAGTTTCTGACCAAAGTCCGATGACACCAAATAAAATCTTTTGATCGCCTGTTTTCCTGTAAACAACCAAAGCAAATATTCAAGCAAATAACGTTTACCTTTGAAGAAAAAATCTTTCCCCTGAATGTAGGGTTTTTATTGACTCACACTGTACATCAGGGGCTTTTAGATCAATTGTGTCACTATGTACCTCCACGCTTACCATGTCTGGCAAATACATTTTAGATCAACTAATACATTGAAGATCGGCATGTATTATATTTTGCCCAATACTGTAGATTATTTCTTTAGTTAGTTTAGATTTACCTCGGCCAGCTCTTACTGAAAAAGATGAAACATTTAAAAATGCTTGTCCCAGTTTAAAGCAAATGGACTAGGTCCAAAACTCTAGGGGTGGGAGTATCAACTGGGATTGAGTATACTAGCTTTGTTCGCTTTTTTTTGTTCGAGTTTGTTGTGGTTTTGTCTGTTTTCAATTCTTGATACATTGACCAAATACTTCAATTGACCTTTTCTTCTTGGATACATAGCCAAGATTTATTGGGCTGATTTTGAAAAACCCGCTATAAAGTACGACAAAATCACTTTTGTACCTGCGAGCTGATTTTGAAAATACGCCAAAAGGCACTATAAAATCATCTTGGTACCTTAAAAGTGGTAAAAATCGCTTTCTGGTGTACATTTTTTGGGATTTCCTTTTTTGAGGGGCTCCCCCTTGTCCTTCCCCCTCACCGGCTACAGACGTGGATATAATTGAAACTCTAACTAAGCAAATGTCTACAAGTTTAATAATTCCTATTAATATCAAACTTTTCCAATAGGGTGGATTTAGCAGGTTATCTGTATTTTTCTAACGGACATCTCGGATGGTGTTCTTTCTAAAGAGGTGCATTTTAGAAACAGCAACCATGTGCTCATAGCTTCAACTTGTTCTGATGAAGATATTCACAAAGGTCCTTTGGTCAGACTCTTCTTCGCCTATTTTCCTTGTTCTCTGCTCATGGCATCTGGGAGACTTTGTACTTTGCCTAACCTTGTTTTGTTATTTCTTCTTCCTTTTTCCTTGTGCTAGGTGTCACCCATTCTTAATTTTCCCTGCTTCTGCAACACAGAATATCCTCAGCAACTTAACAATAAGTATTCTTGATAGAGCCATTTCCTGTTGATAAATATATTTTCATCCTCAACTCCATCAGATTGCACACTAAAATGGCTTCTCAGCTCAAAATGGTTTCTCAGCTCAAGAACAAAGTCATTGTTGATTCGTGGACGCTTTAATTTGGCCATGTCAAGGTGTTTTCTTCGCTGACCCGACATCGTTACCTTTCGAATACTGGCAGCAACTAAATAATGCAGAAAATGATTACATAATAGTGACTTGAGAAGATCTAGCTATAGATAGTCCTGGCATTTGGCGATTTTCAGATAAGCTTTTGGATGTGAAAAGATGGTGCCGCATTTAAAACATTTATTACTCATACAGAAGTCATCATTTCACCAATCTATGTGTCCCCATAACACTCTCAAGATCAACATTGTCAGTTACCTACGTTGGCGTTCATATCGCCAATGACCAAAGACTGACCAATAAGTACATCATGTTGAGGAACCTTGGAAACAGCAAGTTGTATAACTGCTCATACCATCCGTCTTTGTCGCATGCACCAGCATCATTTGTTGGTGCATACCATTGCTAAGTAGTTAGCAATGGTAAGTACCAACAAATGATGCTGGTACATACCATTGCTAAGTAGTTAGTTTGCAGAACGTTTAGAACCTGGTCTGGAACACCCCTGCAACAATGTGATAACCCTGTCTACCTAGGAGTTACCTTGGACCGCACTCTCTCTTATAAGACCCGCATCGAGAAGACGAAGAGTAAAGTATGTTAACACAATAACATCTTGAACAAACTCACTGGTGCAAGATGGGGTGCTCGCTCACACACCTTAAGATCGACGGCACTTGCCCTGTGCTACTCATGTGCAGAGTATGCTTGCCCTGTATGGAAAAGATCAACCCATGACAAGAAGCTTGATTCAGCGTTAAATGCCCTCTAACTGATTCGGTGGGCTTTGGCATGCACTTTGTGTGAAGTTTAATAAAGCGACATCATAAAAGCATTAATTTAGAGTAATATTGACATTAATCTCGATGTAAAATAATAAAATACAGCTTTGCCCGGTCAAGCGAATGGAAACAAAACACAATTTATCACTTTAAAGTTGGTCGTGTATGGCAATGGCGGTGAAGGCGTGAATCATACTCCGTTCGCCAGGGACGAGCTATGGGGATTGACCAAGGACATCGATTGTATCTGGTTGCTTTGAAAATGACAAATCAAATAATTGATCAAATTCTCAATTGCTTTCTTTTGCCGACAGGAGTATGACTTCAGACCCAGTGCATTGTGTTTGGCAGTGAAATGTCTCTTTTGATGTTCACTCAAAGATGTAAGAAAGGTCCTTTAGCACGTAATTCACGGAAGGGTATTAGCATAAGAAAAAGGAGTTGTACGAATTAAAATATTAAATATGTTGCGTTGGTTTCATCATGGGGGTGCCTCTATGGTTTCAATATTAAATTTTCTGATTAGAAAATAAACTGGTCCCCTGCCATTTCGATATGAAATGAAAGCTTTGAACTTCAATTTGCACAAAAATGGCCTTAATGTTTTTGACAGATTCTTTGTCTGGTCAAACGAATGGTTAAAGGACTCGTACTTTTGAATAAAAATAGCAAATTAGTAAACTTGGTCTAAATCCATCACTGAAAAAGAATTTTGTGCCTGAGTGGTAGTCGAACCCAAGGGTTTTAGATTACAAGACGAGCACCTACACACGCATGCCACGCAATCCTGGCCGGCAGAAACGGAATATTAACGGAATAAAGCGCACACATTCATGAATAGCGCCGCTATGAGACGGGTTGAAAATATATGCTCCGGGAGCAGGTTTTCGGGCCAAAACCTCATATTTAGTAGGGTTATATACAGAAATCTATTCTAGAAGTTTGGGGAAGAAGGTTCCGATCACACCATTATCGATAAAATCACCGCATTTAAAACCCAACAATATTAAAGGTCTTAAAATGTACTGTCACTCATTGATTGGCAATTCATTCTCAATACACCTGACAAATTGCCTTCAGCAAATTTAATAATAAACGATCTTTATTGCAAAATAAACAATCTTTATTGCAAAATAGCTAGCAATCTTGATAAAAAAACCTTCACAACACTGGTTTAATCATACCCTTTCTAATCCAGTTAATGTCACGTGGAGTTCCACAAGGCTCGATCCTGGGTCCTTTATTATTTCTTTTATACATAAATAACCTCCCATTATGCACTAAAATACCCTATTTTGTTTTGTTTGCAGATTACACCAACGTTTTATTTACATTGACCCGAAAAAGTTAGAATCAATTAATAACGAACTTTTGCACATATCAATCTGGTTCAAATCAACTAAACTTTCGCTGAATATTAAAAAAAAAAAAAGCTATATTTTTTTCTTTTATTGATTGATGGTATTATTATTATTCAATCAGCCAGTTTATTCACAACAATTCATTAAAATACAATCCAAACAAATAAAGATATATATAAACATTAAAAGATAAACATATCTGGCAGTTAAAAAGGGAGTCATCTAGGACAACGAGCGGGTCTCGTGCAAGGTATAAAAGACTCATGAAATATAAAAAAATTAAGTACACAAAAATCCAATTAAGTGGAAAACAGACAAACAGAAAAACAAAATAATTTTTAAAAAAATGTCTACAATTTAAGCAGTGGTGGGTCAAGCCAGGATGGTTCACAGTTTGAACAATAGATACTAAAAGATGTGCAGAACACAATTTTCAGTAAATCATTCCTGACCATCTTAAAAGTCCGAGTTGTACCAGAAAGATGAATGATTGATTTCAGAGTAGAAACATTTTCAGTGGAGAGGTAACCTCTGCTCCCCATTTCAAAAGCGAGGAGGTCCACTTTCAACCCCTTTTCAGACAAATCGTTGGCAAGACTGGCATATCTGTTGAGCTTCCTTTGATGAGCATCATGAATATTTGTTTCGAACGGAATGGTAAGTTCAATAATACAAATCTTATTCAGATTGGATAACCAAGATATAATGGATAACCAAGTCAGGCCGCTGTGAAGTGGGGAGAACATCTGGAGGGATTGTAGTTTTTATTTCCCCTCTGTTACTACCAAGATCAGCATACATTTTCATATCCTCAGAGGCATTGAAAAGCGAGACAAGATAAGCTACAATAGAATCATGCCGCCATGTGTATCTGCCCTGATCAAGCATTGTTTTACAAAAGTTCAAAACATGATGCAGGGTTTGATTGTTTTGGCACAGAGGACATTTGATGTTATTAGAAGATCTAAGGCGCCATCTCCCCAGATTAGCCAAAGTGGGAAGGGAATCAATGGATGCATTAAGAACAAATTGAAGAACACCACGCGGGAGTTCATACATAACATGTTTCCAGGTAAAACAGTTGTTTTCGAGGTGAATCATTGAAAAATTTGCCTTGAACAAGCAGATCTTTTTTATTTTGTATTCAGCAATACAACAAGGTGACACCACTAAATTTTTGGTTGGTTGGTTGAGTTGAATGGCGCCTTCAGCAACAACGGCTGTTTGCGCCACAAATCAATACATATAGCTAGATGATTAAAGTTACGTAATTGACTTGAAACCCTCGCGCAGTATCTTAAATGGAGCTCTCTACAAATAGATCGATCACAGAATGCAGAGTTAAAACACTTCATGCACATCTTTAACTGGATGGGATTCATCTAATGTGAACAATGGCGTGTTTTAATGGGAGTGCTTGCGTATTGGACGTATAAATCCGCATCAGAGTCGTTCAAGTCAGAGTCGCAAACATATACAGGCGATGAAATAGAAAAGCCCTTTCCCGCCACCTCTGGTAAAGCTTCCAGATTACGTACTGTCCCATCTCTAGGTGAATCATCTTCTACCTTGGAATTCCTGGGTGTAGATTCATCACTAAGTGCGGGTGTATCACAAGCTATCACATTCCATAGACTTTGGAGACGCGCGGGCCTTTTTTCCTCGCCAGCCATTCTGCAATTCTTCTTCTGTCACGTCTCTTAGTAGAAGGTGATTTCCGCTTCTTTTTCTTCGTCTTGTTCTTCACGGTTGCAAGTGACTTAATCGCAGGTCCCGAAGCAACTGCAGTGGTGGTTTCCAAATGCTTCTGTGCCGGTAATACTGGGTCACTGGTCTTAGCGTGGGTTCTCCATACAATATTCAGAAATATCGCATTTCCATATTCAAGCTCTGTAGAACGCAAGATAGAAGTGTTCCCAGCACAGGGAAAATTATTGGTGTATCCATAATTTTCCGAGACCCTAAAAATATATGATATCTATAAATTCCAGGTTGTAATTTTCATGTACCAGCATCATTATAACCTTTTACCAAACCTTTTAAACCAAAGGGCAGCTTTTGGGAATCTCCTTCATACATTCAAGGTCATCTGCACATATCTCTGGGTATTTACCACCGCGAACCTTGAGAACGTCTTTTTTGGTAAACATTTCATATAGAAGTCCCAAGGATGCAAATGAGGTATTACAATTGATTCCGTCACGCGCTGTTTGTTGTTGTGCAGTAGCGTTTGACGGAATAAATGGCAATACCTCATTTGCATGAAACGTCTACCTTTTTTGGTAGTTGAGTGCGCCAGCTAACTCATCAACAAAAATTTCTATGGTGATAGATCATTTGCTTACGCAGCAGCAATTTGTGAATTAAATTCCCTAACATTATCCGCTTAGCAATAGCTCAGTCAATAGATACTTTCAAGTCACGTCTCAAGACATTCCTTTTTTTCCCACGGCATGATATGCATGATCTTCATATGTTTTCGATGCAGTTTAAACACTATGAGGCCGGGCATGCTAATCTACCAAGTGCTGAGTTCACTAGCCTTGGATGTGAACATGTTAACAACAGCTGACCATGCATGTTTGTTTGCTACTGTTGGTTATGAGCCAATAGGGATCAAAATGAAAAGGCCGGTGCCTTAGCCCTAACAGTGAAAAATCGTTACTATTCGTGTCCAACAGAGCTTTCATTACAGACGCATTGTGTTTCATAGCTGGTATATTGGGTGGAAAATGGAAAAAATCAAGCAATTTTATGACAGCGAGATGAGCTATCCTTCAAATGACATGGGAAAATATTCAGACATAATAAAATTGACGCCTACTGAAATCACCTTTTTACGAGTTTGAGAAAAAATTGGGTGTTTACACTTGTAAATAAGGTAGGAGTAACTGCAGTATATTTCAAATTAAGTGAGTCTTCTTGCATATTTCGATGGGGCAATATTGATATGGGGTTCAATCCCCGGCCATGCGGAGACTAGGCCTTTGTTGCCATTACAAAACATATTGTGTCCATGGTACAAAGTTTACTGGAAATTGATGCATTCAGTTCTACAATGGTCTGTTAATGATAGGACTTATGCCATGGTTGGCAGTGATGTCAAATCTGCTTTGCGCTAATCTCTTAAAACAAGTTTAGCCCATTTTTTGATGGCCAAATAAAAACTTAGTTGTGCATTGATATAAGAATGCATTATTTCTCCAATGTGGTGATAGGGAAAGATATTTTGCAGTGTCATAGGTTGTGTTCAAATAACGTTTAATGAAATAATTGCTGGTGTTTTCATCCTGATACTTCAATTGAAACATCCAATCTGTCTTAGATGTATTTTAGGTCAACATTTATTTGACTAGCTACATTACTATACATTGTATGAGTACCATAAACCATAAACATTTTACCTGTGGCCATTAAAATAATTCCTCTCACCTCTCACGGTAAATGGACAGACCTAAAACTTCTAATGAGGTCTCACTTATTTTGAAATCTACTATAATATTATTTTTCTTGTAAGCTTCATTTCACTGCTACAGACAGTCAAGGATGCTGATATTACTGCCGTCATTTTATCAAACTTAAAAAGCATGCAGTCATCAGCTCACAGACCATTGCTATTGTATGTGTGCTAATTCTAGCTTATCAACCTTTCACTTGTCAGATCAATATCTTATTAAGTCTAAAGTAAAATGTCTGAATTTTTAAAATCAAAAACATGCTAAACACTGTAAATTGCAAGGATGTCAATACCCTGATTTTCTGTGGTAGGAATTGCCTGTAACTCTTGCTGTTTTTACAAAACAACCACATTGTTTTTACATTTGTGGAAGTGATTTCAGTAAGAGTCCATTTCATTACACTCTAAATTGCAGGGATTTAAAATAAATCCCAAAAGATTGTAATTAGGGATCAATCCATTTTTAGATTTAAAATTTAATATTATAGATTTAAAATTCTAATCTATAAGATTTAATTTTAAATCTAAAAATGGAGCGGTCCCTAATCACAAACAATTTTGGGGGATTTAAATCCTTGTAATAGAGACTCAGTGTATGTCTGAATATTTTTCTATGCCATTGTGTCATTTTAAGAGTAGTATTTAAACGCATTCTTTCAAAACTAGGGTATTTTGGGAAATGACGTATTTTGGAAATAATAAAGTCGAATATTGCATTTTTTTTCACAAGTGGTAAAGTAAAGTAATGGTTACTATCTGATATTTTTTGATACAATAACAATTAGTACACAAATCGTAGAAATTCCTACGCCATTTATTGAATTGCGCGATTTTTACTGGTTCTAAAAGTTGTTCATTAACCTTCATAGAAGACAAACCCACTGAGAAAGGAACTTATGCTCTTCTCGATAACCCAACTTCTCAAAAATTACCCAATTAAAATACACTAAGAAACCCCCCTTTTGAACCCCTTAAATGATTTGCAGTTCGAGGAAAAATTAATTTGAAAACAAAAAAATTTTAATGGTCTGTCAAATGTCAATGTTACGAATGGTATGGGGTTTTTATAACATCAAAGGCGTTGAGTGGTTGAATGAGAAATAATCAATTTAGTACCCCATTATAAGCTCAACATTGCATATAGTACAAAGCCATTAGACTGTCTTCAATTAACGCAAATTAGTCTGAATGATAAGCTTTCAAGGAAAGGTCTACGTACTTTAGAACATCGGGGTCTCCCTCCCACGCAGAATGGGCCAGAGTCTCCTTCCCTTTCTTTCCTCTCCCCTGCCTGAACTTCCAACCTACGCCTATTTCTCCTTAATCTATTCAACGCCCGTGTAACATGGCGAGATGTTCTGCTTCGTCCCCGGGGAGAGGGGGGTTGCCTCAAAACAAATGACCATACAGGGACGTGCAAAGCACCCGGTCACCATTTTCACCTTCTGGTTATATCAATGACCCCTTTTATCATGGCCAATTTTGGTAAAAGCACTGCTCTTTTTAAAAATTTTTCTCAATTTGTTGGCAAATTGTCAAATTCCTCATCTGACCAAAATTTTCCAATTGCTTAAATTCAAAAATTTTGCGGGGAAAATGGCAAATTGGGTTAAAGTGGCCCAAACTTGGCATCCCTGGTATAGCTATAAGGGTCCCTTTTTTGTGCAAACAAATGGTATAAGCCTATGGGTCCTACTTCCAGAGTCTCGAGGCACGTCCCTACCCAAACCAAACTTGATAACCCCCCCCCCCCGGCGGCTTCTTCCCATCTTTCCAGATCTATTCTGGCTTGCCACAATATGCTCTTTCTTCATCAGATGCAACGTCGATCCCAGACAATCAGACCATGGCGTACTTGTACGTACATACGTCACCAAATTATAAAGAAATCCAAAATAATTGTAACAAATCCTCTCGGGATTCTCCAGTTTTGTGACTAGAAAGGATACTAATTTCAGACTAATGCCAAACACATTATACAATATTCTACGTGTCCAGATTTTGATTCTGTGTCCGACATTTATTATTTGAAAATTGTCACATGATGAAGTCATATCTTTTTGCTTAAAGCATAATGGCATTTTTTTTGAAGAGCGCCCCCATTTTCAACAGTTGATATTTGGGCACCGTTACGTTGGTAATTGTCAGAAAACTATACCTGCGACGAGAATGCTAAGAATCGGTCTTTATCATAAAAGAGCGGATTTTGTATTAGAATTGGGATCCATTGGGCTTAACGGCAGAGCTGAAATGCTACGTTTATGTCGGTCCTGATGATAGTTCCACCTCGAGAAGAGAACCTCTCACTTGACTTGCCTGAAACCAATAAAACAACTAATGGATGAGCGTAGCCACGTACATGGCGGCTATTTCCCGGCTATTTCACATTGGAAGGCCGTTTCCATCATCCTTTGAATGTATATCGGGATCCCGATAATAATATTCTAATTACCAAATTCCTTCGTTTGTGACACCCAGACATTTTTCGATCTTAACCTTCACAGGTATAGTTTCCTAGCCAGTTACCAATGCACCGTGTAAAAATCTCATTTTTTGGAAACTTGGGGGCACTCTTCACAACATTGTGCCAATCTGCTTTAATTAGTAATCTTTTTATTTGAATCGAACATCCAATTTGTTTTGATTAGCCTTAAACTCTATATATCTGGAAGATGCAGCTTCAGATCTGTACAATCAACTGTACCGGGGTGAATGTTTACAACCTAATCTCTTGTCTTTTAAAACCTGAAGTTCTGCAGCCAAGAAGCACCGCTACAAATCCCCCATAACTCCAAGCAGAACCTTGATGCTGTTAAGTCTGCACTTGATGATGCTTTACATGTGGTGCTTGAGGAGCATGTTAAGTCCAAGGCTGAAGGCACTTGACACTCCAGCTGAAACAAGCATGCTGCTGCCTGTGAGGCCTTGAGGGAGCTGACCGATAAGCAGGCCACCCCACCCTATAGAATCAAGGTGAAACAACTGAAGAGCGCTTGACACATGGGTCCGCACTTTAGTTCTCTACTAGCTTCTACTTGGCAAGCCAGTTCCGAATAACACTAACCTTGATGAACGTCTTCAATCACAAGATAGCAGAGACACCCTTCCCATCCAGACTGGACCCTATTCAACTATAGAGAGCTTTTGAGATCTGCCTGAAAAAATGAACAACACCAAGACCCGTTGTCCCGACAACATTCCTGCAGAAATCTGGATAATCCCTATTCCAGATCACGTTAAAATTTTGTAACAACGCCAACATGGGAAACAAACCAGCTGCCTTTTCATATCATTCCTCGACCAAAGAAAGGCGACCTCCAACAACCCCAAAACTACAGAGTAATCACACTGTCACCACTGGCGTCTAAGATCTACAACTCAACGCTGTTCAATAGAATCACTCCTGCACATATATCCCCTACTCCAGACGAACCAGAACGGTTTTTCGCAAAGGCAGATCAACACTACCTTCAGATAACTTGCCCTCAGAAGGATAATAGAGGTTGAGAAATTCCATAAGAGACAAGCTTCATTGTTTGTAGATTTTTCCAGGCTTTTGACAGTGTAAACAGGGAGATGCTGAATAATTCTCGCCACATACGGTGTCCCCAGACGAGACTGTCAAGGCAATTGCCAAAATGTAATGTAACCCATTATGCTTTGTGCAGACCGTTATGGGCCCACAAGGAGTTCCTAACAACACGGAATCCTCCAGGAGATCCTCTGCTCCCAAAAAAAAAAAAAAAAAATATCTCTTTGTAGTCGTGGTTTGATTTACCTCCTCAGACATGATTCTTGACATCCATGACACGACAAATGGACGCCACCATCCAACCCAAGCGTTCTAGCGTCCCAAGGTCAGTATCTCACAGACCTTTGACTACGCCATGATCTAGCTCTAACAGCTGATTCGATAGTGGTGGGCACAAGATCTACTAACAATCACGTCGAAATGCTGCAGACAAGTCGGCCTACATCTAATGCAAGAAGACTGACTATATGACTGTCAATGAGAAGATGAATCAGTCAACCTATCTCACAAGATGGTAGCCACTCAAGAGGTCAAGGACTTCCAAGTATCTAGGGTCCCGCCATTTGCCGACAGCAAGAAAAAGACTTTTGCTGTCACCAAAAGACAAGCTTGGAATGCTTTAAATAAACTACCACGTTATGGCAATCTGGTATCTCCCATTCAACCAAGCTGAAATTCGTTAGAGTCTGTGTATAGAGTATCCTTTTATATGGATCTGAAACCTGAACCATGGAAAAAGAGCTACAGGATAGACCTGATGGCACCTACACCAGGCTCCCCTTGCGAGTACAAAACATATCCTGGCGTGAGCACAAGACCAAAGCACAGATATATGAGATATCCCCCCTCAATTTCATCTTCTGTTGCCCAACGCCGTGCAAGATTTGCCGCCAATGTCATCGTGGATTGATCAAGTAGTCTCAGACGTCACATGTTGGAATTTACCGTGCCAACCGGGGTCGCCGCCCCTTTAACTACGTTTGATGTGGATTGCTCGCAGACAACTCCAGCAGGATCCATCTCTGACAAAAATCCCCAACTTAATGACAAACAGGGACATTTGGCGCTACAAGGGTGAACATCATCTCGGCCTGCGGGCCGTTAGATAGATATACATTGCATTGTGGGAATTATAACGTATGTACGTATATACTTGTACGTACACGTACAGGTACGCTTTCCTTCTGGGACTGCCATAGGACAAAGTTCACAGGCTACCATGGACCTATACAAAACCATTGTACTAAATTCCTGATTCTCAATTTAGTAGCTATGCCAACCGTGGCTCTGGATGCATCGTTTTGGTAACTGTAACCCCAGATGTCAAAGATCCGAAGCTACAGAGGTCAAGTCTTAAAACCATTCGTGTGGTCGATACGCCAACTTTAATTGTGGTTTGAAAATCCCCCCGCTCATGTCATGTATTTTCCTTCCGTAAATGCTGACTCAGAGATTTACAGACGAAGCGCCCTCATTTGAACAATCGTGTGTTTTTTTTGGCAGTAAATATGCTTGTCCACATACCAATCTCTGTGTGACATCATTGTCCTTCACCTAGAACACCACAACTTTCTTATATACATAATTCCGGATCCGGAAATTTTGTTATAGACAGTATCTTATGGCACTCTTACGCGAAATACGTAAATGTTTATACATGAAACGAAAATCATATCCTCTCAAACTTTGGAATTTATCATTTTCGAAATCATATTTCGAAATCTCTGATTCCCTTATACAAGCGCAAGTGCTCCGATATACATGTAAATGGCAGGTTTTTTCCAATCTTTTCTTGCGACCGTTTCCCATACCTCTGAGCAGCATTGTTATAGTGGAACTTGTGTTTTCACTCAAACAGACAGACATAAAGGAGACGAAGCCCATGATCGCCGAGGTCTATCCCGGGAGGTCTATCCGGTTAGCCACAGGTTGGACCCAGGGGGTGTTTTAATCAATCCCACGCTGCACTACAATGCTCCTAGACTGTAGCTTACTAAACACATGGCAGTACTCTTAGGGATCAAGTGTTTTAAAAAGTTAAACCCACAAGATATTTCCTACTCATCTAAATTCCCTAAGTACTATGCCTTTTTGGGCTAAAATGAGGTTAAAAGTCAGTTTTTTAAGTGTTAAGAATACGATTTATGGGATCACATACCCATTGAGGTGAAATTTCCCAAAACTGGTCATTGATTGGTATTGACCTCAAACACCCTCTGGGTTGGACCAGGCAATGAGAATTTGTTGTTTTCAGATTACTCAATTTTATTTATTTCCATGCCGGTTTTAGGGTCATTTGGGTCATTTCACGCTATTTTTTTTCAGAGTTTCAGGATTCTCATGCCTGATTGAACCTGATCTAACACGCGTGCGGGGAAATAGCGTAACGGCCGGAAGCAACTTTTACCGTTACTTGACATTCATTTTTTATTTATGGCAGGTCTCGTGGCTAAGTCTACAGAATGTGTTACCGTTTTTACATTACTTTCACATCAAAATCATTAACATGATTAATACAAGTAAACCATATAGGAATCCCGGTGTAGGATGAAGAGAGATAAAGACCTATACGAGTATCGATAAGTCGAGGACATCTCGTCTGGAAATTAATGCATGGGTGGAGCTGTAGCGTTTGGAATAATGTATGCGCGGAAAACATGTCTATTGTGACAGTTATCAGCAATTATGATGGTCCGTTAGAATGCCGGTAAACTATTGATGGCTTTTAAGTTTAAATGCCCGTACCACATCATTACATTCGTACTTTTGAGGTATAGCACGAAGCATTAAAGCAGCAGATTGCCTTAAATGATGTTCGCACTGTGCATTTTCCGTGGCATGTTGAAAGGTGAGAGATTAGAGCAACGGGGTTTTGCTCGTCCAGTTTGAGAAACAGGAAAATACGAATAGTTTTGACTATTTCAACAAGTCAAGCCCATTCCAAGGAATGCAATGGACGTTAACCTTCTGTGGCCCTATACATCGGGAAACTAAGCTCGGAGACAATCAAAAAAAATATTCCTTATTTTAATCCTATTATCCACCACCTGTACAATTGAAATTGTCCCTTTTATATTTTGCTGTTTTCAGCCAATAACGCTGAAACCTTAGGCTGTAGATATACAAACTATACAGTTTGCCTTATGGTTAGACACATAAACGTGGCTATACATTTCAACATGATTGAAATTTTAAAAATTTAAACCCCTATACAATATTGTCTTGGCCCCCTCTCCTTAATCACCATTTGCAGCACTTAAGAATCATGGTTTCAGTGGTTCCTCTCAGGCTGTCAAAATATTTAATTACTCAAACTTTGTACTCGCGATGTGTTACAATGTCTGCTAGCTCCCGGGGTATCCTGACAAACTATGGGAGTTGTTGATTAATGGAGAAAAATAGGTCAATAACTGAAAAACGATCTAAACCGATCTGTGACTTTGAATATTTTGGTGTGAAAAGTGATGAATTTTGACCTTGTTTTTGTGGATTATAGGAATTTTTGATTTGGCAATAAAAAATGGCCCACCGAACTCCCCTAAAACTTGGGGATAAGCTAGTTTATAAAAACATTGGGCGATTTGGGGGTTATCAAAACACTCATTTTGAATTTGTACCCCTAACGATGTCACAGAGCAAGATTTCTCCCAAAAAGTTTTAAATATCATTTTAAAATAGTGAGATTGACACATACACACCAGCATCAAGTCTTGCAGTAGCCCACTGCATGTTACCAGCCGGAGTCGCTTTCGTGTTTATAGGTTCTCGTTCTTTAATGATATATGCCGGTTTCGCCAAGTTTCACATGATCCAAAAGGAATAGAATAGATAATTCCCGGTTGGAGTTCCTTGGGGACCCCGGGCCTTGGGGACGGGGTCTTTAGGGTGTACTACTTGTTGTTGTACCGTGTTGGTAGTCAGTTGTAGATTCTTCTTCTAAAGAACTTTGCGTATAATAGCCTCAGCTGTACCGATACGTTAAAGCAAATAAATGTAGCGTAGAAGTCGATCATTGCATAAGACAGTAGTACTGGCGCGTCGACGAGGTGAAGGTCACGGACGAAACTTGAAATTTGAAGGGTAATTTGTTCAGCTTCAAAAGTGTTGGATGTGAGCGTTTTTCACATTCCTTTTCCATAGTATTCAACGGAACATTGTAAGCTCTTGAAACAGCAATCGAAGCACGGAACGGACACTGGATGATGAGAGTCAAACATCCAGGTATTGTTCGGTGTGGGTCAGCTTGATGGGTAGTAGTTGTCAAGGGTAAGGTCAGGTTTCTCTAAACAAAATATAGAGAAACGCCATATGTTTGTTGTTCTCCTCTTCACGAGTGAATGTGGTGACATCCTTGAGGAGACTGTTACGGTGGTCAAGGAAGACGTTAAAATGTTCTTGAGCTATAACCAAGAAAGTGTGTCCCACATAACGTTTCCATATGTGCGGCGGATTGGTGCAGTCAGAAAGGGATTCAAAACAAAACAAAAAGGAATCCATTAAACAGGTTAGCGACCGGTGGGAAAACGAGAGAAACCAATAGTTAGCCCATCAGTTGGGAGTATTGCTCACCTTTAAAACATTATTTAAAATGTTGTTTTTCTGAACAATATCAATGCATACTTGCATGGTGTCTCACAAAGTGCGAGTGATTCTCATGACATAAACTCTCTTTGGGATATGCAAAAAACTTGATTCGTTTTTTGTTATTATCGTTAAAAGCTAATAAATTATAAAAAAATCCTTCCCCATCAATACGTTTTGCAATATCAACAATACGCCCTTTAAACGTATGGGACCAATGGGAACCAAAAACAGATCTGGAAGGGCAGTAAGTTACTTAAAAGAATGTCTTTTGGGGATTTTTTAATCTCATCACCAAAAATTCTTATACCACTGATTTGTTAAGCTACCCGTCACGACTTTTTAATCATGCAATTTTTTTTGTAAGCATAGTGTAAGCGTCTGGAATCCGTCTTTTCTCCAGGCCGATGGTTGCTGGTTACCACTTTGGGGAACGGTGAAACCCTAGGGTGGATGAACCCGATCAGTTCCGATTTGCTCATCTGATATTCTCTCTTTCACATGGAAGCATTATCACCAAAACACTGATTACAAACTTTTGAGTTAAAAACGGTCCAGCGTTTGGATAGTAGTGCAAGTATGTGCCACTAAATTGGCCATCGGCCAGTGGTAGTGTAGATTAGTAACAGTCAGTTGTATCGAATTTATTAATACGAATTAAAAAAAAATCGTCCTTGGCCATGGGCGCCGCCATTAGACATATAGCTACAGCTAGCTACCAGACTATACATACGAATGATAGGAAATTCTTTTTAGAAATTATGAATATGTTCCCGGACAAAATTTATTTGCCATGTACTATCTGAAATATGCTGTATGTAATGAGACCATAATATAGAAAATATTAACGGACGGAATAAAATCAATCGACGGAAAGTCATGTTGGAATGTTTGTACTTCAAGTAGGGAGATTCTTTTGGCGAGTTAAAATGCGGGTAGTTGTACTTCAAACGCAAAACGCATTTGAAGAAGAATTATATTTAGCAAACGCTGTGATGTAGCGGTTGTAGTGATTAGTGTAAATGTTTGTACTTGAAAGGGGGGAGTAAGTTTGAGATTTAAAATATTGGTGAGTGTTACCTCAGAGTATTAGACGCGTTACGTTAAAAGTGTGATGTGGTGTGTTATGACTGGTGTTAATGTTTACATTTTGAAAATTAGGGCAGGGTGTCCGAGAGTTTTAATATTGGGGGAGGGCTTGCAGAGTATCTAATTTTTTGTTTGCTTCTTCCCAACAATTACTTTTCAATATATGAAATAGTATGGTACATCAAAATACTTTCTGTACTGTTTGAAGGTGACAAATCACCATACCATATATTTATCCCTATAAACTACCCTCACTCTGCTTGACAATAAAACCTCCTTTTTATTTCTTCGTATTAACACACAAACCAGAATGTTTACCAAACACAAACTCTGCAATACTCTGAATTAACTCACTACATTTAAAACTCTAAAAAAGGCCTGCGATTTGTAGGGGTTTCAAACCATCCCCAATACATTAACATAAGGACGCCATATCCCAAACTTTGCCATATCTAAACTCTGCTCAATAATGGAGTATAACTCACCATATGTGGACCTCTCTTAATGAATACCCCCACTTACAGTACAAAACATTCCCAATTCGGAAATAGTAGTTATGACGAGCGCCTTGGACGAGCCTGTACCTTGGTCGAGGATGACCTGACCCCGTTCAGGTCATCCGAGGGCGTCTGTGTGCTTTAGCGAAAAATCGCCCCCAAATGGCAAAATTAGGCTGTTAATATTCGGCAACATTATAGTTTGCACGATCATCGAAGTTTTTGACGTGAGCATGTCACTAAGAAGAGTTAAGTACTCGATTGACCCAATTGGAAACGTTGTTGCCGATTTGAGGGGGCACTTAAAGCAATTAACTACCGGTACGATGCTTCAAATTTGAAAGTCACGATGAAAGTGAACAATCCAACACCGGGAGGTGCAAACGCAACAGATGGTGATAGCCAAGCTGAACAACTGACAGTAATGATAGTAGTAACGTTGGTAATGATTCAGAACACCGTCGCTGTTGCACCAACGCCATTGGGATCGCCCTACGATATCAGAAAGAATACGGACATATCAGGGACCACTTTGAAAACATAGTTAATTGCCCTCGCACTACAAACTACTGAAACCAGTTTAGCGTGACAGAAAAGATAAACCAACTTTACGTCACTCAAAGAAAATTCCAGGTTATTTAGAGACTGCACACTGAACTCCTTGCATGGTAGCGCAGTCGACACGAACCTACAACAAGGTGACAGTTCGCAGTATTTTGAGTAGCTTTCCATTGTGCCTGCAGGCTGCTGCTGTCTCCCTATAACCCCAACAGAATATCAAGCATCATCTTGGATCTACGTTCGCTCAAGAACGACCAGTATTTCCGGGTAGTGCGAACGCAGTGAGATTGCTTTCACCAAGCTTGGGAAACTTAAAGCTTGCTGCAGAAATTGCCAGTGTGAATCGGGCGGCGAAAACTCCATCCTCAGCTATATCGATGGGTCGCGGTCGTGGTCGAGCAGGAAATTATTGTGATCGTCATTACAATTATAGAGGTGGTTTAATCAGTTCAGATCAATTTTTCGCGGAGCCGACCCCATACTATCCACCCCACATGTCTATGCAGACATAATATGAGTAAAAATGTTTGAGCAAATTACATATTAGGCAAATCACAAAAACTGTGTCCGATACAAGTAGTGGGTTTCTATATTGAGGGTATACTCTTAATTTTCCCTTCCAAGTGTGCTAGGTACATTGCTTTTTGCATTTCATGTTTGTTGTGAGTATATATGAGCTCTCATACTATTGTCACGATATGCCAATGGAAGGTAAGTCATGCATCATGGGAACTACAAACCCCAGTTGGATGTGGGTAAAAATTGGTGCACCTATAACTGTTTTAAGGACTTGATGCACATGGTGTAACGATGCCAGTTCAATGGCGAACCCCTCCATCACTCACCTATCGGCCAACAAAACTCTACTAAGTTGTGAGCAAATGAACTTTATTGACTGTGAGGTGCAACAGTTGATAAAAGCAAGGTGTATTGAAATTTGTCATAATCCCACATATTCATTTTCCCAGTTCAAGCTTCCCAAAAAGGGAAAACAATTGGCCCGCTTAATAGTTTGACCTCAAGGCAATTAATGATTATTTTTGCCTCCCAAAGTTTTACTATGAAGGTATCAAAGATGCCCAAGAGCTCATAGAGCAGAATGATGAATACTTATCACAGTTGATTTGAAAGATGGTTTCTATCACTTCAAAAACAACTACCTTGGTACTCAGGAACACAGAAAGTTCCTCTGTTTTTGAATGCATGGTGTAAACCTATCATGGTGTAAGCTTTGGTTGGTCTGAATGCTAGCCCTTATTTTTTTTTCCAAAACTATTAGGGCCTGGCAAGTTCTTACGGGAGTAGGGTTTACGTTTATCGTTTTGTTGATGACTGGTGTTGCTTTTTTCGAGCCCAGATAATATAGAATGTCACAAACGTACCCTCTTAAGTACCTAGAGAGACTTGGCTGGAGCTTAAACTGGACCAAGTCCTCCCTAATTCCAGAAAAATCAAAACTGTGGATAACCAGGTTACATCCTGTCAGTCCACAATGTTAAGCGGAAACAGGATAAAAATTCACCATTCAGAATTCACGTCTGCACAGGGATATTCGCAGGTTATTTAGCACTGGGAACACGTCATCTCGATTTTAGCAAGAATTGCCGTCAGTGTGTGGCCATGAGCGAAGTGTGCTCCCAGCAAATTTGCTCCTGCGCAATGTGTATCGGCTTTTAGCCACCAAACGATTGGAGTACAGTGCTATACTTAACACCAGAGGCGAGAAGGACCTAGAGTGGTGGATAGTAGCGATTGAAAAATTGGGAATGGACGGCCAACGGGAATGCGCGAAGTAATTTACAGATAACCCCGATGCTCCTCCACAAGAAGAAGGCGGCTGGCTGCATGGATGGGGCACTTTCAAGCAGCAGGGGTTCTGGGACGCCAAAGTTATACACATGTTCGTCCACATTACCGAAGAGTTAATGCGTATTGCTAGCACTGCACAGCTTCATGCCACACATTCGCCAAAAATGTGTTCAATAGTGTCGGACTATAAGCACTGTGGCATATCTAAACAACTTAGGGGGTCCGTCAAAAGATCTGTCGGCTCTAACCACAGCCATTTGGGCATTAGCGTATCGCGAAAAAAAATCCACCTCACGGCTCAATACTTATCGGGATCACTGAACACGAGCGACATGTGGTCCAGACTAAACCCAAAATACGAGTGGTCGCTGAATCCAGCAATTTTCAGGTGGCTAGACGCGGTGGGGCAAACACACCATAGATCGCTTTGCCACGAAATGCTTAACCGCTCAAACGCCCGATACAACATCGATTTCTCGACCCTCAGAAGCTGTTGGCGCGCTAGCGCAACAAAAATTTGGAACCATGAAACAACTTCCTGCAAACCCACCTTTCCGACGTTACCCAGATTTCTACGAGTAATCAAGGAGCAACACGCATTCGCCACGGTACTAGCTCCACACTGCACTGCCAACACAACAAAACCTTGGTATAGCGGTCAGCTCGCAGCGTATGGCGATAAGCAGCCACCAATAAGATACACATCTCCGAGATCATTCTGGCCTCGGCGGGGAAACCAGAACCCCTACGAAACAAGCATTGGACACTCCTAGCCTGGAGAGTGTATTCGGGAACGTCTAATAACTCAGAACTGGTCTACGAGAGCAAATTGACCAATTCTTTTATAGTTGGGCTTCATCTACGCGTAAGGAATACATGGACAAATCCTAAAGTTTTATAAGTTTTGTGTACACCAGGATACAAATTTTCTCCAGTTGATACCAGTATTTTGGCCGATTTCTTATGCGCCCTATCAGATGGTTCACAAAAACCTCGCCGGTTATGCTGCGGTTGCTCCATTGCAGCATTGAACACGTTTGTACTCTGGCTATGGACTACAAACGAATAATCCAACTGAACGCCCGGAGAAGTGACGGCTTATTACGGCACTTGTGAAATCTGGTACATCAGTCCCTATGACTAGATCTTCGGTTATGCCAATAGCCCCCTTCATGTCACTTTTTGAACATGGGTGTGACAACAGGCAACTATATGTTAAGACTTCGCCTAAAGGCAATTGTGTTACTACTTTCCCTCGGCAATCATAAGCCCACCTTTCGGGACTTAGCACCAAAAGCAGTTGTTTTTATCATGAACGAACGGGGTGAACAAGCAGTCAACTCTGTTGTGTGAATGTTTCCTTCCTGCCATGGACACATTCGTAATCAGAGTTGTTTGGCATCAGGAATGATACCCATCGCAAGGGGTATGAGGTTACTATACCGCCCGAGTCTAATGACTTGTAGATTGGATCAGTTTGCCTAAAAGCGTAAATATTGAGCGCACTGCCCTGGAGAGACAATTGACTTCCCTGGAAAGCCCCTTTTCTTGACGTCTGAACACACCATAACAGAGCAGAGTGGGCAGCTTCGACTATTGCAGAACAACTTTCACAAGCAACAATACTAGCTGGACTTGGTGGTCGTGGATACTCATGCGAAATCCTTTCGGTCCTACAGCGCAACTCCTCCCGCGGTGGACTCAGGGTACAATCCTGAAATCGCACGGCAGGTGGGGCCTGGGAAAACCCCTGCTTGTATTTTTTGAGCATTATGTCCATTCCAGACCACCCCCAGAGTATATTAACAATCTTTTCCCAGTGTAGAAAGTGTCTGATATCATGTATGACCCTCAGTTGTTTAAAATTTTACAACTCTTTTTTTGTTCCTACATTTGTATGACACATGACCTTTTACAACAACCTTTGTAAAAAGTTTTTGCATTGTTTTGCATTTTTGGACAGTTTTGAAGTGGCCCTGTTGGTACATTTGGGCACATTTAAATTCTCCCTACGATGGCATTTCATATTAAATGTGTTAACTCTACATTACCTATTCCAGCCGCGTCTCTAAACGTATGTTTCGCTCACAATAGTAGTTTATGACGAGGCTGACGATTCCTGTTAAATTGGTCCTAGGATGACCTGACCCGTTCAGGTTCATCCGAGGGTCGTCTTGTGTTGTTTACGTACGTCTTTTACGTCTTTATTGTTTGTGGTATAGATAGTGATATCAAAGTGGGTAGGTTGATGGTTAAAAAAAATTTAAACACAGACATGGCATTTCAGATTAATGTGTTAACTCTGCTTAACTTAGCCAGCCTCGTCTCTAACGATGTTTCTCACAAATATATAACTCGATCAACTGTTGCCAAACAATACTCTTAACTCTTCCCACCTCCCTGGATGTGATATCTCACCATATTTTAATGCTCCAAATTTCCTGTCTGCCTGCAATGATGGCAGCCACCAGTGCTGAAAATGACGAATAAATTTATTCGTATTTTTTTATTCCGTCTTATCAACTGGTAAATAAGGTGGTATGCCATATTATGAGATATTTTTGTTCATAACATCAAAAGGAACCATTTCCTGGTCTTTAAATTTCAATGGGGTAATGAGAAAAAATATGAAGATTCTTCTGATACCAAAATCTAACTTTTTACGGAGTAAAGTGGGGGATGAGGTTGTCGATCGGGTCACTTATGCTAAGTCCTACCATGAAGGACCTCTAATTTTTGTTGCCTTCCTATTATGTTTTACTGCTGAGTATGTGAAACAAAAAAGCAAAGGAAGACATTCAAGGCCGAGACCTTTCCTATTTAAAGTAGTTTTCCTTTCATATTATTTTCTTAATTAAAATGCCCTCATAGTAGGACTTACTAAATTGGTATCGTCAATGTCATGTTGAGATGCTAATGGCTTTTTACATTAAATTGTGTAAGTGGTTGAATGAGAAGTGTAGCTTTAGTACCTGCATCCAAAACTATTACGCTTAATAGAATTACAGTATACGAAGACGGAAAGTTTAATAGATGTTAGTCTGATGACGAACCCCAGGGAAAGGTCTCTGTACTTCAGTCTGACGAGATGGCTTGATGTGTTCGATGCTAATTTAGTTGCTTATCTATGTCCCTTTACAGGGCATAGAGTTCTGTTTGTGCCCAATGTTCTCCAATTACTACTTTTCTATTCTACAGTAACAGGTCAGAGATATTCTGCTCGCTACCAATCTTCTCCAATTGTCTATGCCCGTTTACGGGGCATGGATATTCTGTCCCCGAGCATCTTTTTTTTCCTCCGGGATACCTCGAGCCCGGAGGCAACGTTCACAGACTACAGTGGACAATGTATACACTGTAAATATGGTGTCTTGACGTCATATGTAAGACATGTCTTGGGAATAGATGTCTTCAATAATAGAAATAAAACCGATGAGGACACCATCTAAGACGTCTTCAAGCAAGGCATGTCTCAAAAATGGCTTCAAGAGACGCTTCTTACAAAACCAAAGTGTCTTGCATAAAAACATGCCTTGTGAACTTGTCTCTTGCGAAGAGATGTGACATTTGAACACGTCTTGCATAGAGGCATGTGTTTGTATCAAAACACGTTACAACTATAATTCTCACACTAAGCTCTTTGCATACACACTTACCTGAGGTCTTTTATATATCAGTCGCATAAAAATTAGAATTAATACTTCTAAGGTACACAAGTTAGGGTAATTCAATATTTTCATTCACCGGTTCCTGTAACCCTGAAATAAGGGGGGGGGGTGAAGGGACGATCACGACGGCATTATTGTCATTACTCTACATGTTCAGGGGTAAGTAAATTGTACACGGACAGCTTTGTCCCCCCCTCCCCCGACTTAGCTAAAAAGTTGACATTTTTTTAATTATCTGGACCGTTGGCAGTTCTATAGCAGATATGTGTGTACCTAATCTGATGTGCAAAATGCACAGTCGGAATCAACTAAAATGTTCTTTTCTTGAGGATATCAAGTGAACCATAAACAAAGGTGGTAGGATCACAAAATGCACCTTTAAATAAAACGACACAGAACGAAATGTCATTCCTATAAAACATGACTGCTTTGAGAGTATATTTGCGTTTGCATTGCGAACTAGACATTCTGTCATTAAATCTATCTGAAGTAATTCCACGTTTAAAGGTACTATCAGTGATTTGCACATCCTGAAAATCTAAAAAAATCAAAAATCAGATTTTTGCATGTTTGTAACAAGTTTAGGTATTCTAACATACCTCACAAATAATAGGACCAAAAGCAACCTAATATTTATGAGAATTCTGCACTTTTAATATTCATTCATTCAGATTAACTTTATTTCATTCAGAACATGTTTCATATGATACAAATACAAAGCATAGATAATACAATAACCAAGTCTTTTAGACAAGAAATAACAATTCATAATCATTATTATAGTTGATAATATACATTATTCGTGTTAGATAATATGACACAGAAATGTGTAAAATCAAATCACAACTCACGATCAATGATATAATAACGAAAATATAAGTGAAACATGGCAATAGCATAATCGACAATCTATACACAAAAAATGGAAAAAAAGGAACAATGTAGGAGTATCATAAGGGCAAGTCTGAACGAGGAAAGATCAAAATAAACCCCAGGGGGCTTTAGCGTTTGATCCTACCCCTACTTATAAAGAACAACGTTTGAAATCATATAATGAAAATTGGGACAAGGACAGACAACGAACAGAACATAACAATACAAAAACAAGGACAGACTAAGGTTAAACAAGGTGTGATCCAAAAACAGGATAGCACGTTAAACCAAACACATGTAAAAGTAGAGAGAAAAAACCGTGCATGAGAAACATTATTCATGATTATAATTAGTAATTAGTTGTTTCTTATATTTCAGTTTAAAGCTACTTATGGTTTTGCATGTTGTAAATGATTTGTCAAGTTTATTCCATACCTTTGGGCCTACATAAACAAATGAATTACGAGTTAACAAAGAAGTACATTTAGGAGTATGATAATGATGTGCATTACGTGTGTTATAGTTGTGTACTTCGCTGTTTTTTTGTGAAGAAGCCATTGAAAGAATTAGGTCGATTACTGTGAGAATAACGGTACATGAAAAGCGCTATATGGAGTTTATTTATATCAAATATGTTCAGTATTTTTAAGTCGTGAAATAATGGTTTGGAGTGGGAAAGGTAAGGCGAATTAGAGCAAATGCGAATTGCTCTTTTTTGCAGTCTGAAGATTTTATCCAGGAGTGCAATGGTTTTGGGGTGTATAATAATTATAATAGGGCTGTTTTGATATTAGAGTGTATCGGTGCGCATGGCTACAGAGCGCATAGCTCTGTAGCCATGGCGCGTATGTTCAAGGGTATTATGTTTGATAGAGATTACTTTTGCAGGGGAAGTTCTGGAGTTTTGAGTTATGCACAGGTAATTTAACAGAAGCATGATTGATGTGAACTTTTAATAGCAGTGACGATGAAAACAGTGGCAACGGACGTGGGCCTGGGGCCTAACTGTTGAGTAATTTCAGCACAACTTACAAATGTACTGATTATTACACTGCGTAGGCCTATTATTGCATGGCTGTAGCATAATTTACAATTTGAGTGGTGTTACGACTATGGTGTTATTACTTATTGATAAGCCTGTGGTATTGTCATGTAGTATAGCCAATTTAGAATTTCGTGCACGACAGTCGTGCATATAGCCTTTGCCTAGACTCAGTTTTCAGTCCCATATTTTTTTCTAATATGGAACTGAGATCACTGCCTATCTCCTACACGTAGACAGGTCGAAAAAAAAATATTTTCTAAAATATCTGGTTTACAAGCCCAATTTTTGAATTTTGTCCTCAGATCATTTGTATTAAATAAAAAAGCACT
The DNA here is from genome assembly GCA_023653785.1 of Ophioderma brevispina. Classification (NCBI taxonomy): domain Eukaryota; kingdom Metazoa; phylum Echinodermata; class Ophiuroidea; order Amphilepidida; family Ophiodermatidae; genus Ophioderma; species Ophioderma brevispina. The sequence continues at coordinate 3,602 of JAMKCH010079102.1, read as the reverse complement.
CAGTCAAAGAGAGAAAGAAATGCAAAGGTGTTTCATGGCAAAAAAAGCAATGTTGTCATGCCGTCGCGAGGGACTCCACATGGTGCAAAATTTTGCACCCTCAAAAAATCATTGATCTTCAAGATCGTAAATGCGGAACTACTACTTTGAACAGAAAAGAGGTAAGTTTAATACTTACCTATCCACATCAACCAAGAAACTTACTGATATTTTTGAGGTTTGGGGTGGAACCCGTCTACCTTTGCCTATAGGCCCCCTAAGATTTCTGAGTTTTGACATGACATATTTGAAAAATAAAGAAGCTAAAAAAATATGCCCTCAACATATATAGCATCTTTAAACAGTGTACATTCAATACAAAACCAAATTAAAAGCACAGTTGAAATTCATCACCTGAAATCTGGATGTAAACAAAGTTGAGGGTGTCAAATTCGGAACCCAATGTTATTGCATGCAAGGTAAGTTTTGGCCTCCAAATCACACATTTTGATTCCAAATGGTAACAAATCACCTACCATGAGATACCCAAGACTCTTAGGAAGAACCCCGATTACAAAATCAGTTAACAGTTGCTATATTGGATCAGGAAATGGATCGAGTTAGAAGCATGCGGTGCCATGCCAGTGAGTCTTTGCGTTGAGATGACCAGTCACATGGTGATGGTGTCACCGAGGCAGTATAAGCTTATCATTGATGTTAAATGTTTCAAATTCATGCGTGACATGAAACTGCTACTATTACTGTTTAATGGCTATCACTAAGGAGCATTATTTTGCATTGATTTGAATTTTGAACATGTTGAAAAACAATTTAAGATTAGCTTACCCCGATGCTGGTAAGTACGTCATTGGCATTGAAAAGTACCACACTATGACCAGCCTTGCTATGACTTGAACTGCATTGAAAATAGTCTTTACTACGCCTTCAAATGCATCGAAACTAGTCTTTACAACAGAACCACATGTATAGTCTCACATCTTGATCGATTACGCTGTGACAACGGAGATACAGAATGCTTGCTGCTTTGCCGTATCGTAGTTATAAACGGTAATGAGATGAATAGTTTGGCGTCACGTGTCAGGTACCAGGTCACGTGTCAGGTATCAGGTATGCTCTTCGGGGGCGACCGATATATATAAATCCGATTATGTTAAATCAAGGTCTGTACATGACCCTCTGCCCAAAGTGCTATTATTTTTTCCAAAAGACACCGTTTATTATGTCTAAACAGTACAAAATTTACCTTTTCCCTACTGATTCAAAAACCGACGTACGATGACGATATCGGTTGTTTTTTTCCAATGTAGGGATACGTACGTCATTTTTACCTGAATGGGTCCCCCGAAGCAAAATAATAAACCAATCAATGCCGTGACGTCATCAAATCTTTATTTTTACCAAAAATTGGCTGTTATTCCCATAATAAAATTCCTTTTTAAGATTCAACATCTGTATATTGTTCTTTAATAATTAATATTCAATTGTCCCCGCATGAATGTGAAAAAGATGGGTCCATAAGTCTACAAACTGAAAACATAGTCAGCCGGCTAAATACCCTTACCGTGGACTGTATGAGCAGACGGATCCCCGTTTTAGTTTTAGCAGGCTTACAGCCACTTGCGCGCGGCTGCGGGGGTTATGCGTCGAGTTTAGTTGTTTCTGTACTAGTCCATGGGCATAGGGTTTGGTGTTTAGAGTCTGTGATAGCCCATGCAATATTACAATATGAGATATAAGGGAGTATAAGTGTATTATATAGAGAGACTAAAATTTTGGAGCGGAGTGTATGTTGGAGTTTCTTAATGATGCCGACACCTTTGGAAATTTGATTTGTGATTTTGGTGAGATGATAATTCCAGCTTAATTTACTATCGATTGTGACGCCTAAAAATTTCGTATGGTCAACGGGACTAATGGGAATACTGTCAATATTGATGTTGATCCTGTGTTTTTTGTGGCTTCTGTTTTTGCCAGTGTGGAAGTGGATATAATTAGTTTTGCTTGTATTTAGGGACAGTTTGTTGGCTTTTAACCAGTTAGAAACATGATGGAGTTCACGAATACAAGTCTGGATGAGCGTATTCATGTCCGGATTTGAAAGGAAGATGTTAGTATCATCGGCAAATAGTACATAAGAAAAGTGTTTTGAAGCATTGGGGATGTCATTTACATAGATAAGAGGAGTGGGCCAAGTATAGAGCCTTGAGGAACACCGCATGAAACCGGGAGGAAGTCTGAAGAGTGGAGATTAAACGAAGTAAACTGTTTCCTATCTTGGAGATAGTTTGAAAGTAGTTCAGGAGGAATTCCACATACACCATTGAAGTGATGTTTAGAAATAAGAATATCGTGGTCGATAGTGTCGAAAGCTTTAGAAAGATCAAGGAAAATTCCTATGGTGTGAAGCTTTTGGGAGAGAGCAGAAGAAATTTTGTGATATATGGCAAGAAGAGCAAGATCCGTGGAGTGTTTTTTCCTGAATCCGTTTTGGTTGTCTTGAAGGATGTTGTTAGCTGAGAAGAAGTTGTCAAGTCTATTGTTGATAAGGCGCTCAAGAACCTTAGAGAAGCACGGTAGGAGAGAAATTGGGCGGTAGTTTGAGAAAGAATGGAGATCTTCCTTCTTGAAGACAGGGATGACTTTTGCAATCTTGAGGGCGGAGGGAAAGACACCACTAGATAGCGAAAGGTTGAAGATATGAGTAAGAGGTTTGGAGATAACTTCTAATATGGAAGTTATCCAAACCTGTTATTTCTTTTCAGACAGGAACTGAATATCAGGCACATAGAGTAACGTACAAATGCTAGGCTTAAATGTTATTTTATTGTTAGTAAGTGATTGTGAATTGTTGATTATGTTATGTTTGCAAAGTTTGTAAAACAGTTTGTTGATATGAATAAGAATAAAAACAGGTAGCTTGTTCCACAGCCTAGAAAAAACAAAGAGGTTTGGAGATACTTGGAGCAATGCTCTTGACAACACCGGGATTTACATCATCAAAACCAGGACTTTTGCCATTTTTAAATTTTTGGGTGATTTCGAGAATTTCTTTTTCCGAGATAGGCGGGAAAAAGATGGACTTATTATTCGAGTTATGAAGAAAATCATTGAAGCTGCAAGCAGTGGTGTTAAGCATGCTGGCAAGTTTCGGGCCTATCTCGGCAAAGAATTTGTTAAATTTGCTGGCAATGGGTTTGTAATTTTTGTATCACCGTCAAGGAAGTATGATGGAGTTTTTCCTTTGATGTTTTTACCCAAACTATTCGCCAAGTATGTTTGATATTATTTTTATGAGCGTTAAATTTATTATCGTAGTATTTTTTACATGAAATACGTATTGCATGAGTGAGTTTATTTCTGTATTTAATATATTCATTTTTTATATTTTCGTCACGAGATTTGATATATCTTTTATATAATTTGTTCCTGGTTTTAATGGATTCCGGCAGTAATCCATGGTTTATTATCTTTACGTTTATTTATCTTTTCCCTAACAATAGGGATATGTTTGTTGTATAATTGGGAGAATTTAGCCATGAATATGTTATATGAGTCATTTGCTGAATCATTGATGTAAACTTCGTTCCAATCAGTATTTATGA